>JAKRZT010005419.1:0-109904 GCA_029582215.1 Solanum sparsipilum
TGTGTGTGTGTGTGTGTGTGTTTGTGTGTGTGTGTGTTTGTGTGTGTGTGTGTGTTAGTGTCTAGAAAATTTACTACCACTATCTTCTTATTCATTGCGAGGAAGAATTCATCACCAAGAAAATTAATTAGATCTTTTGTTAATTAAAAACTTGTATGAAGTGATGAAGAAGGTTTCCAAAAATATGTAAATTACCTGCTTATTAAAATACATACATACATTTACACTTCTATTATTTAAAAATATATATTTAGTAAGCATGGTTTATACATTACAACTAGTAAATTACAACATTTAGAAACAAAGACAAAATTAGACCTTTATTGCCTACACAATAGTTTGATACAATATAGTACGGATAAATTTTCCAGGTATATGAAACTAAATATTAGGCATACATTGTGTGTGTGTGTGTGTGTGTGTGTTTGTGTGTGTGTGTGTTTGTGTGTGTGTGTGTGTTAGTGTCTAGAAAATTTACTACCACTATCTTCTTATTCATTGCGAGGAAGAATTCATCACCAAGAAAATTAATTAGATCTTTTGTTAATTAAAAACTTGTATGAAGTGATGAAGAAGGTTTCCAAAAATATGTAAATTACCTGCTTATTAAAATACATACATACATTTACACTTCTATTATTTAAAAATATATATTTAGTAAGCATGTATTATACATTACAACTAGTAAATTACAACATGTAGAAACAAAGACAAAATTAGACCTTTATTGCCTACACAATAGTTTGATACAATATAGTACGGATAAATTTTCCAGGTCTATGAAACTAAATATTAGGCATACATTTGATGTGTGTGTGTGTGTTGGTGTGACATTTTAATATTAATGAAAATATATTATATGTCACATTATGTATCATGTTATGTCTAATGGTGGACATTACATTTGTGAATCTTTACTCTCATCAATTATGGAAGAAAGTTGTCATTAGTTGTTAGTAACTTATCTAACCACCAATTTTTCATTTCACCCATTATTCTATCTTTATGTCTTGTAACTTATGTAACATTTAGGCTATTCGTTTGGAAAATTTACTACCACTATCTTCTTATTCATTGCAAGGAGGAATTCATCACCTTTTTAGTAAGCATGCATTATACATTACAACTAGTAAATTACAACATTTAGAAACAAAGACAAAATTAGACCTTTATTGCCTACACAATAGTTTGATACAATATAGTACGGATAAATTTTCCAGGTATATGAAACTAAATATTAGGCATACATTTGGTGTGTGTGTGTGTGCGCGCGCGAGTGCGTGCGTGTGTGTGTCTGTGTGTGTGACATTTTAATATTAATGAAAATATATTATATGTCACATTATGTATCATGTTTTGTCTAATGGTGGACATTATATTTGTGCATTTTTACTCTCATCAATTATGGAAGAAAGTTGTCATTAGTTGTTAGTAACTTATCTAACCACCAATTCTTCATTTCACCCATTATTCTATCTTTATGTCTTGTAACTTATGTAACATTTAGGCTATTCATTTGGAAAATTTACTACCACTATCTTCTTATTCATTGCAAGGAAGAATTCATCACCTATAAATAGTGTAACAATAAGATGTATCCAAGAAAATATAGAGTGAAAAAGATGAGTAGTATTATATTGTATTTATATTGAGATTAGTGTAGTGAAAAAGAGAGTAGAGACATAGAAAAATATTTTCTGTCTTCAACTATATTCACTATACAATAGAGAGTAATTATATGTTGAAGGAAGGTGTTCTTATGTGGAGCTTTGGACTGTTCAACTAATCCGGAGTTGTTTGAGTTGTACACGTTGTTGGACTATTGTATCCTGGAGGGGAAAAGTCAAGAGATATACTGCTAGATCAGTGTAGATAATCCCGTTGTGGGCTTGAATCTCCTTAAAGAGAGAGAGATATCCGTGCCTTAGCCTAAAGATATATTTTTTCATTTTTATTCATTTTATTTCAACTGTAATTTATTAAGTTTGTTGTATATTACACCAACAATATATATATAAGATGAGCATGATTTATAGATAGATCCGAGTCCTGCACTTCTATATGATCTTAATATAGCAGTAGAGAAAGCAACAACACTAGTTTAGGAGATTGGTTCACTAGCACCAACTTCATCAAATATGATCAGTCAGGTTATCTCTGTGTGTCCATCGTATTGGTGATGTGGATCCGTAGATAGATGAAGTTTACTAGACAACGGTATTTTTTAGGCCAGTGAAGATTAGAGTTGAGCATGATATTTTCTAGAGGTTCACTAAGATGAAGCCTCTGTGGCTCTATACTACTAAGTCTAAGGATATTTACAAGTTCAATAATACGTTATCTTAACTATTTATTATTCATATCCTAATACATAATCTTAATATTGAGATTTCAATATAAATAATTTTATTACACATGTTATCATTAGATATGCATTTAGATTTAGACATCTAAAATCTTTAAAAAAACAAAAGAATTCTTGGACTAGTTAGATAACTTTATCTTTTTCCACAAGAGAACTAACATAAAAAAAGTTATTCCAAAATGCATCACAAGATTTCTCTAAATGCCTTAAAAGGAACAAAATTAAGCACCTCAAAATATGTATGCTATACAATGAAGGGATGTTTAAAAGCTTACCTCTAAAACATCAGCTTGAGGTCCTATACAAGATATCGAAACTGCCATTATTACATCTCCAAAATCTACTTTGTGTTGCTTATCCATATCTAGAAGTAAAGCACATAGTAGTTCAATGTTTGTTCAATTTTAATTAATATGATCATGCTAATTTAATATCTACTAATCTAAAGTTTTCATCTCGATATAAATGGTTTCATATATAATGAATCTAAAAATGGAAAGAGGTTTGAGATTTTTCATTACTTGTTTTTCTAGCAAGGTGATATCATAGTCATGTTTCCAATCCTGGATGATTTGAATACAAAACAAAATATTTATGTTTTAATACTTGAAAAGGATCATTCTCTTTCGTTAAATCTATAACAATGAATAATATCATATGGACGAAAGTTATCTTGCATGACCTACTAGATTTTTATATGAATGTAAATTTTCACTCTTTTATAAATCTGTCTATATATATTTCTCTCTCTATATATATTTATTATTTTTTCGACACGTGTGTTGCACGTGATTACCAACTCAAAAAATATATGTTATAGTAAATAGTATTGCTTATTTTAGTGAAGATTTGAATAATAAACTTTTCACAAAATAATATTGCAGATTCTTTTGTGAATGTTCAATGTGGATCGTAATATATATACATTTTATTTACGTGAATCTATGAAGATGGTCAATGAAAAATTTTATTAGTTAAATGCAATGATGCATATATTTATTTCAATTTGATGAGGTTCAATCATGTAATTAGTCGTATCTCAGTAATATTACCTTATAGACGATATTTGTTGTGTATTTTTCTTGTCATCTAACCAGATGTGCTTTGCATGTGTATTCCACGTTAAACTATTTAGATGTCATATGAACATGTGAAGAGAACAACTACATTTTATTTTTTAGAACTAATCTTTGTATATTAATTTTTATTTCATAAGTTATAACATAATAAATGACGTTTCTGTTGTTAGCTCTCATATTTACTTCTCGATTGACTGTATACATAAATCAAAGATAGTTATTTGACTGTCCATAGTTAACTGAGAAAGGTTTCCTTTCTTTACCCAAAAATATATTCTATTTGTGAAATCATATATATAATCACATGCTTATATTACACCCAACAAATATGTAGTTCATATACTTGTAAACGATTTTCAATTTATTCAATCAAGCATGATTCATCCCAGGAAAAATAACAACATCGTGTTATCACATATATAGGGGCGGTGTAATAATATAAAAAATTATTGGTCAAAAGTTAATACAAGAAATGATAAAAGATAGAAAAAATTAATGTAATAACTATGAGAATTCATAATACTATAACTAAAGAATGTTAGAGAGTGTAAATAACATTTTCAATAATTAGTAATAACTAAGAGAATTTATAATGTTATAACTAAAGGATTAATGTGCAATAGATGTATTTCTAATAAATTTTATGCTTACATAAATAAATAGGATTTTTAATTAGTGTTACTATTTAATTTTTTTTGTATAGTTATTAGATTTTAATATAGTGTAGGGACAAAATGAAAATGTTTATTCCATATTACTAAATATAAGATTTATTTTGTAATTGATAAATTTTTAAATGATTTATATATATTCACATATTTTCACTCTTGAGAAGTTTAATAATTTTGGAGAAAGATGTTCAGAAGCATATATTTACATCACAAGAGAAATTGTTAACAAAAACAAATGAATTTAGACTACATCATGTTAACTTCATATATTGGAACATTACATACTAATGTATATATTAAGCAACAAAAAAAAAATCTTACATCATAAAACTTATTTTCCTCAAGTACTCGAGGTTATGGAATGTACCCTCTTAGGATAGAACGATTTAATTCATTAGAATAGTGGTACCTTAAATTCCGCAAAACTTCGAACTCACTCAACTACAATAAATCACACAAAAAAATTTAAAATGCAAGAAGAAGAGTAGGAGATTAAAAAACATTGTGGTTGAAAAGTGAGAGGAAGCCCCTCTATTTATAGGCAACAAAGAATAGTATGAGCAAGTGTTTTTTGTGTCTTATCTGAAAAGTCATGACCTTTTCGAGAAATCACAACCCTTTTGAAAAGGCACAACATATTGAAAAAGTCACAACTCACCGAAAATAACAACCCTTTGAAAAAAGTCACAACTTATCGGAAAAGTCACAACTCATCAAAAAGTGATATTTCCTAGAAGTCACAACCCTTTGGAAAAGTCACAACTTATTGAAAAAATCATAATTCTTTGGAAAAGTCTCAAATCATCGAAAAATAAGTCACAACTCATTGAAAAAGTTACAACCCAAGTTAGGGATATTATAGTAATTTAACATTCAAGTTATGACTTCATGCTTTTAAGATAATATATAATATATAATATATATACTAGTAAAAAATACGAAATACTTGGTTAAATCTTTTGAAAGACAAAAATATTTGTGAAGAAATAGAGAAGGTTTTCAAAAAAAACAGGATGAAAATTAGTAACTCACTAGTTATTATTTTTTATGTGTGAAGTAACATCTTAAGAACTTAGTGAAAGTGCTAGATACCAAAACAGAAAGTTAAAGTTAAAGATCTTTCTCCGTCAATCTTATGCATTATGTAACAAGATTTATTATTGGTGTGGTCATGCATCTCAGACAATTCACTAAATTCATTGGATGAGTGATAAAATTTTTAGCCTTATCACAAATTATATTAAATTTTCACAAATAGCCACAATTATTTCTCTTTTAATGGTCAGACATAAGATGATAAATCTCCTTTATTAGAACTTGCATTCATGAAGTAAAAAAAAAACAAATGGTTAGACAAAGAGAAAAAAATCAAAGCTTAGATCCATAAAAAATGGCGTGTTTCGATCTGTGATCACGCATCTCTGAATATTCATTGAATTAGTGATAAAAAATTTCATCGTATTTTCATATTTCTTTCTAAACAAATTAAGAATTTTGGGAATATCAGTTTTAATAACTTCTCAGTCTAAGGAAATTATTAAAAGTGCTACTACATTTAGATCTATTACAAATTAAATTTATTTCCATCATACCATTAGTTATTTCTTTTTAATTTGTGCAAGACCCAAAGGGTTGTGACATTTTCGATTTAATTATAATAAACATTTGTTCATAATAACCTTTGGTGTCTATAAATAAAGGGGTTTCTCACATTTTTCAAATTGAATTTTCAGAACTTCAAAACTTCTTTTTTTTCTTGATAAATAAATTCAAGTTTTCTTTATTGTCATTGAGAGCTTAGCCGACACCAGTTTTTTAGGTACCGATACATCAGTGAGTAAGAACATTCTATTCGTGCAGGATTTTTACCATTAACCTCAGGTACTTGCGGGGAATAATTTCCTTAAGGGGGAAAAGCTTCAATTCAGCGGATTGAGAGTGCACGTGATCGACTACGAAGTAGGCTACAATCTACTTTCTTTTAGATTGTGTTCCATGCTATAATTCTTAGTATAGATTGTTCCCCATCCAGTCAGTCACCCTTCTCACTACAAGTAGAATTACCTTGGAACCCATACACTCTATCTCAAGTCATCCACCACCTTCCACTTCCAACTCCACCATCTAGGTCATTCCACCCTCGTATTAGATCATAATCTAACCCCTTCAATCAAATAGAGATATCCTGAATACAAGGTCACTACTAACGTTGTTAACTAGACTACTATTCTCCCTCAAACTCTCATGCCAACTCCTAGTCCCTAAGAAATTTAATCAAACAAATAATATACAATTATAAGCACTATCAGAAACATAACCCTTACTGTCAATCCTAACCTAGACTAAACATTCACCATTCACATGATCCTTAACTCTACAACAAGCTATAACTAAATCATTACACCCTTCAAATAACCAGACTTGTAAGGATCCCTCAAACATCACTATGGTATTTAGTATGCACCCTACTCTATAAAGGAACTATCCAAGAATTTAAATACAACCACCTAACCACTGAAGGACAAACATACAATAAATATAACACAATAAATAAGACCGGTCCACTCACAAAACAAAAAATTAATAATCACATCATTAAGAAGTAGACTTGGTTCTCTTATGGAATCGACACACAAACTATTTGTGCACCTGACGTGGTACCCATGTCAATCATTGGTACGTACCAGTGTGGTACCCGAGACAATAATATATAGATATCCCATACTAAGCATGGTACCCGAGCCAACTATTAGTATATACCAAGCATGGTATTATAGCCAATCATGGGAATATCTTGTACTAGAAGTGGTACCTGAGCCAACCATCAATCATACATCATAATCACAATGAATACAAAAAATACACTTGTGCACCAAAGTAATCATACCATTGCATACGATTGAAAATATTTATCAATCAGATGATGTTCATTACTTTTCCTGTAACGACCCGAGAGCACCCCCTAGTCATTACCGGCGTATTCGACCTCGAAGAGGTCTTATACAAGCCCATAGCTTTCTTCATAGCATATATCATAGAATAAAATCATGGAAAATTTAAAACTTTTACTTTGGAAGTTCAACTTCACTTCATACATGAAAAATATAATCTAACTTCATCACAATGCACCATCTAGACATAGAAGTATGGAAAATGGGACTTAGCCCTTACATCAATAAGAAGTCTTGAAATAGGAAAGTACAACAATGTCTTTCAACATAAGCAAAGAACTAAACATAGAAGCTAGATCATAGGGTCTTGTCCTCGAACTTGAGGACTCACCAACTTGGGGAAGCAACTCCAAGTGTTTTGAGAAGTAAGCTTGAATCCTAAACAGCCCGAACCTAAATGGAATCCGGTGTTCTACTCCCACACCGAAAAGAGAGGGTTAACACCATTCGTACATAGCTATCTAGATGGATCCACTAAGCTAGAGTCCTATGTGGGCACATAGTTAAGGGTCAAGGAGATTGCTTCTAGAAAACCTAACTTACTAAACGTGGAGGTTTCCATCTCATGAGACAACACATACCGTAGGTAATCCGGACATGCTAAACGTGAGGAAACCAATGTGGGGAGATGGACTTAAGTTTAGGTTTATAAACATCATTTTAACTATTTTTAAGTCATTATTCATAAGTGAGGCTCTAACTTAAGTCATAGAATTTCCGGGGTGTTACATTTCCAAAATCATATACATGTTGACATACTCACTAGTTTGTTAGTTTGTTATTAATTCTTATCAAGTAGTTAGAGTAGATTTAGATTAAGTTGTTAAAGTAGTTCCTTAGTTTTAGTCAACTTAGTTACATATTAAGTAGTTAGAATAGTTCCTTAGAATTAGTCAAGTTAGTTACATCTTACCTGTATTTAAGTTGATGTTACATTTGAATAAGTTTCATTGAAGTTTGCTTTGATTCTCAATCTCTTTATGGTATTAGAGCCCCTCTAAAACTCTCAAGAGTCCAATCCAAATTTGTTTTTCCTCTCTTTGCATCCAAACATTGTTGTTCCTGCTACCACCAGTGATAGTGCTGCTGCAGTTCCGACTACCACTCAGGTGGTACAGTTTAATCCAGCTGCCCAATTACTAATCAAACTGCAAGGTAACCTTAAGTTTGCCACTTGGAAGGTGCAACTAGTGAAGCTACTCAATGGACACAAGCTCCTTGGGCATCTCACTGGTGCCAAATCTGCTCCGCCGACCACTATCACACAAACTGATAGTACTATGTCCAATCCTGAATATGAGTTGTGGTTTTGCCAAGACCAACTAATTCAACAGGAAATGATGGCATCCGTTGACCCCACTATTGCTCCCACTGTTGCAACTCCCTCTTCGGCAAAAATAGCTTGGGATCTCCTTCTTACAGCTTATGCCAATAGGAGTTACACTCACATCTTCATCTTACGAGATCAATTGCAAAACATGAAAAAGGCCTCCAAGACAGCTGCTACTTACCTACAGGAGATCATATCAATTGTTGATGCTCTCAAAGTAGCGGGCTCTTCGGTGGCTGATGATGAACTAGCAGTCAAGATCTTGAGTGGCCTAGGTAATGAGTATCGTGAAATCACTGCCGCTATAAGAGCGCGCGACACAACCCTAAGCTTTGATAAATTGGATAAATATTATGTTCAATTTATGACTTATTAAAACCTTTCTTTAGATTTAGAAGGAGCAAGGACTATGTACTTATTTTTCACCTTGTGTTTGGTATGAATTTATTACAAGTTATAACAATGTCAAAAAGATAAAAAAATTTATTCTCAATTTATTTGATTTTATTTTATTTGACACGAATTATATAGACTAGACCTTGTAACTCTTGAATTTTTTTTATAAAAAAAGTATTTTCTTAACAAAAATATATCCTTTATCATTTTAGAATCAAAATCTATTCCACTGTAAAATATTTATGTCCTTGTCTATCTATATATGCTCAGCTATCCGCTCCAATAAATAATTTAAGTTAGCAAATGTCTAGTTTTATTTTCAAAATATATAACACAAACCATTGAATCAAAGTTAAATAATCATTATCTGCATAATGATTTTCAACAATGGATAATAACTTTCCTTTTTTATTTTCATGAATTTAAATTCTTGGATGACCATCTAATTAGTAAAGACAATTTTATTTGTTTTTGAAGTATTTCAATTGGTAAATATTAGTTTAGGATACTTCCAAGATTATTTTCTCTGGAGGTGAATATGTAACTATCAGGATTTGTGTTGTTGATCGATGAAAAATTGGTGTAAATCAGATGAATTTCGTTTATCCCGAGTCCAATGTCCTAATAAGAAGTAAAACATTCATTTGTGTTTTCAATAGATAACCCTAGCCGTTTAATGTGGTGGAAAGAAACCCTATTTTTCTACACCTATAATGGTGTATTATACACCTAGAGTTAGAGTTAAGGATCACTAATGGGCTAATCAACTTATTGGTGGACCTGACCCAATAATTATTGAAAAATCGAAACAACTAGGAAAACATAAGTCTTATATTTACTCCTTAAAAGCCTACATTAAAATAATTACCTAACAAAGCTACCATATTATCTTAATAGCAAATTTAGATGATTATACCCAATTCCCTATTTCACACATAATTAGAAATTGTATTTTGACTAAAAAAAATGTGTCACCTATATTATTGATGTCTCTCTCCCACGACATTACTCTACCACTTTAGCACTATTTATTTTTAATTTCTTCAAGTTCAAATTAGGAATTCCTTAAATTTGCACTTTTTTGCAATTATTCATATCAGGTAAATATTATTACGGTAAGTGTATCAATGTATTTCTTCTTCCAATGGCAGTATTGTTGTTGAAGGATAAACATCCGAACATAAAGTATAAAAAACGTATGTTATTTCTTTAATGTATCTACTGTATCATGATATATTTTTTATCGAAAAGGTATCATGATACATCATATATAGGAAAGGTATCATGATATGTCATGTATTGAAAATGTATCATTATATAATGTATCAAAAAATGTATCGTGATACATCATGGATTGGAAAGGTATCATTATGCAATGTATCATAAAGGTATCATGATACATTATCTATCGGAATTATATTATGATGTAATGTACCCGAAAGATATCATGAACCATCATATATCATAAAGGTATCATGATAAATCATATATCATAAAAGTATTATGATACATCATATTTCAAATCCCGAAATGTCTTATCTGAACTTAAATTGTTCACATAGTTAATGCATCATCTAACTTTTATACTCTAATTCACAACTCCCAATTAAAATAAAAAGAAAACTAAGCTAATGGGATAGATGAAACCCTTCATTTAAAAAAAATGGTATAGATTATTATTGGTATATTTGTCATGACCCAATTCCTCGAATCACGATGACACCTACTATAACCCTCTAGTAGGTAAGCCAACCCGCAACCCAAAACAACAAGTAATAGATATAAGGGTAGAAACAAGTCAAAAGCAGTAATTGAATAATAGAAATGGAATAACAAACAGAAGCAAACCAAAATGATATATATACAAAAGATCCCTCCTAGAACCTGGAAGTCACAGGTACGGAGTTGTCTAAACACAAGAGTTTTAAGTCCCAAAAATGGACCCAAAATAAAAGCTTGTCTCAAAAAGCAAAAGTCTAGCTATCAAATAAAGGTAGAGGTCAGTAAGTACTGGACGCCAAGTACTTACCTTCACCATAGAACTGAAGCTCCAACGGAATTGAATGATCAACGCCAGTAGCAGGTACTCAGACCTACATCATGGAACATATGTAGAGTGTAGCATGAGTACCAAAAGAACATGCACTCAGTAGGTATCATAGGTCGACTTACTCACAAGGGGAGTATAGACAAGAGCAAGAGGGAGTCAAGCCAGCTATTGTGGCTGTGTTATTTGGTGGTCCAAAATAGTCTACCGGCAGTGAAAAGACGATAGTAGACCAGACGGGGGCCACCACCATAACACCAGAATAAGTATGAAAAGTAGAAGGAATATGAAATGATAGAATATAGACACAGTAGAGGTAAAAGCAGAATTTAAAAGAAATGCAGACGAGTGTACTAATAACAGAAAAAGAACTAAGTTTAACTAACTAAACATAACTTACCCTGATATGCCCAAAAGGTTCACGCATGCGTAAGTTTAAGTAAGAACCTGAACAGACCCCCATAAGTCCGACAAGTGTAGATAATAGCTTAATCTACTAAAACAATTCATAATGAGTCAAGATCTAGACAAGGCGTAGCCCACACCTCAAACCGTAGATAAACTCCAGGTAACCAAGAGCCTCCCAAGGCTAAGGAGTAAAGATCTTTAACCGCAAACCGCAGGTGGTCTGTCAAGGGGCAACAGGCTGAAGCTAGAGTGTATCAACACCTTGAGGATGAAGAGCAGCATGACTAGAACTTGAATCATCGATTATAATGGCTTCCAAAGGACCTCATATAAAGCCATCATCACAGAACCACTATGGAATGACATCTACTGGTAGATAATCAACACAATACTTCAAGCTCGAACCAACTCCAGTGCCCAATCGCCAATCAAATCTTGAAATCCCAAACGCAATTCATGGGGCCATAGAAACAGGGAGAGTGGATAGAAGGTGATAAAAGTTGAGTCCTCACCTAATCTAAGGCTTATTTCTATCAGACTCAAGTATGCTACACAAGTCCATAGGGAGTTAACCATTTGAAATGATGTGGAAACAGAATGAGGCCAAACGACTCCAAATATAGCACGACCACAACTAGCACTAGTGTAAGCCTAGAATAAGGTCAAACATGCTCAAACAATCAATAATAACATCAATTAAGGTCAACCACAAGGTAAGGGTGATCACATACCACAATCAACATGTTCCTAATCTTAAAAATCACAAAATATGCCTAAAACATGATATCTAATAAACTAGCATGATCAACTAGGTTTCCTTCCCCAATTAACACAAATAAATATCATTTCAAATATTTAAGTTCAATCTAAGGAATAGAAAGCCGTAGACTACCATTTGTCTAGCCACAATTCTAGGCTCAGAATAGTGGAAACCAACATCGTGCTACCATTCACACTTTAAAGAACAATAAACAAGCTAAGGTTGTCCCAAAATAGAGGAAAACAGAACAAATGAAGAGTCTGACACTTCCCAATAACACACCAGGTAGCCCCGCACTTTCCAAACATAGTGATGTTCAAATAACCCAAATATGAGATATATCATAGGAGAAATCGCTAAAGGAAAATTATAATTCCTTGTTGATCGGGTGTGGTCTTTATATAAAGACTAGACCAAAATCCTACTTCGTGAATGCAGCAAGAGGGGCCTGGAAACGTGGAGGATTAACAATTAAATCTTCACAAATGCGACGAAGCCGTTACAAATGCTAAGGGTAAGGAACCAAGATCCTGTAAATGCAGCAGGACCTATGAACGTAGAGATAAGGGAACTAACCCTTCACCAATGAAGTATGGGCTTCGGGAACATCGTGACAAGATTCATTTGTCTTTGCACACGTGAAGGCAAAATATTAATTGTACCAGCTGATTCCCATCAACTGGTTTTTTGCAATTCAAATTTCCAATGGGGTTCTCATAATTTATTCAAAACCTTGTGCACGCAAATGAGATATGCAAATCTATCAAATTCAACATTCCAAACTCAATGGAGTAGTCAAAAGTTCCATCTGAGATTGTCTCGACAATAAGTAGGTCCCATGCCCAAACTTAATTTTAAGCTAAAATCCACGAAGGGGCTCAGAATTAGACTGAAAGCCTCGGGATCATCACAAATGATCATTCTTGACAAAACTCAACATTTCAAAGTTGACCACGCTGAAGGAATTCTTATCTAGACATATTTACCAAGAATGATGACTAAGGTTAAACTTAAGCCAAAGCTTAAAAGGTAAAATACCTAATGGCACAGACTCAAACCAAAAGCCTCAGAACCCACACTGACTATGCCACTATCCTAAAATGACACTTTTGGAGCTGTTGAACCATCAGAATTGAATTTTGAGGCCGTCTTCCTAAAATTTTGATCAAAATCAACCATTCAAGCTTCAAAATCTCCAAAACACTGAATTTAAAAAAATAAATGAATAGACCTGGTGATCGAAATATTAACCCCTGGAAGTCATAAATTACTGTGAGTCACTATAGAAATGCTTGACGTGATGAAAAGCAGGCATAAACAAAGAAATGACCTAGGGGGTCATTACAACGCCTACTACTAAAAGGACTTTTGTCCATGAAAGTAAGAGTCAAGAAGTACCTAAAGGCTCAAAAGAACTAGGAAACTGCTCTCCCATCTCATGCTCAGTCTCCCAGGTAGCCTCTTCAACTAGACGATGTCTCCAATAGACCATCACCACAGGAATGGCTCTCAAACGCAACCGTCGCACATCTATGACTAGAATGGCAACTACTACTCCACAAAGGTCAAACGGTCACCCAACTAAAATCTTCATGCTGGAGCATATGAGAATCATCAAGAATATACTGTTGCAAAATTGCAACATGAAAAATAGAGTGAATAGCTGAAAAGACTCATGGTAGGGATACCTCATTAAAAACCTCACCAACTATCCAGATGATCTCAGAGGGCCAATATATTTGGGCTAAGCTTGCCCCACCTCCTAAATCCCATCACCCCCTTCATGGCGAAACACGGAGGAAAACTCACCAATTGAAAACTTCAAAGGTTGATGCCTATGATCAGCATAACTCTGGTGTCTACTTTGATTTGTCTTGGGCCTATCCTGAATCACCCACACCTTATCCAGAGCCTCCTGAAGCAAGTCAGTCTCACACGGTCAAGGCTATTTAGACTCAAGCCAGCCAAACGAAGAGCGATAATGCCTATTAAATAAGGCCTCGAATGGAGCCATCTGAATACTAGAGTGGTAGTGGTTCTTGTACAAAAACTCTGTTAAATAAAAGAATTAGTCCCACTAACCCCAAAAACTTCAAAACGTATGCCCGCAACATATCCTCAAGAACTTCGATAGTATGCTCCGACATCCCATTGGTCTACGAGTGGAAATTTATGCTAATGCCAATGTGAGTGCCAAACTCCTACTAAAAAGTCCACAACAAAGGTAAAAGTGAACTGATAACCCCGATATGAGATAGTAGAAAAAGCACACCATTTGTACTAGCCACCTGGGTGTTAAATGAAGCCTGAAGAGGGAGATAGTTTTATGACTTGGTTAGTCTATTAATGATGACCTAGATGTTGGCAACACAAACCTAGAACAAAATCCATAGTGATGCGATCCCACTTCCACTCTAGAATGGGTAACCTTTGAAACTCACCACTGGCCTCAAATGCTCGGGCTTTACTAGCTGGCAAAAGAAGCAATGAAACACATAGTGTATATTATCTCTTCTAATGCTACTCCACCTATAATGATGCCTCAAATCATGAAGGATCAACTAAATCAAGTCCCCAACTCTCGAAACCCAAATATGACCAGCAAATCTCAAAACCGCTTTTGAATCTAAGGTAGCCAGAACGACATCACCCTCTAACACTCGATCTTGAAGATCCACCAAAGTTTCATCTCCAAACTAGCGACCACCAATCCGCACGAGAAAAGAAGACTAATCCCTCACATCGGCCAACACAACCTAGAATATGAAATATCTAACTAAATCATCCTATTAGCTAAGGATTGAATGTCCAAAGACAAAGTCGCTTCATAGTAAATAAAAAATCTACACTAACCATATTCACCACCTTCCGACCTAATGAGTCAGCCATCATATTTGTTTGCCTGAACGACAAAAAATAGAGAGTTCATAGTCGTTCAGGACCTGGATCCATCAACTCTACTTTGAATTAATTCCCATCTAGCTCATAACATACTAAAGACTCATATCATCAATGTAGATATCACAATGAACTCCATATTGGTAGTGCCTCTAACTCTTAAGCTCAAAAACTATCACCACCAACTCCAAGTCATGGGTGGTGTAGTTATGCTTATGAAACTTAAGCTGTCATAATGCATAAGTTATAACCCTGCCCCACTGCATCAATACACAACCCAAATCTATGTTGGATGCATCATAATACGCAGTGAACCCCTCACTCTCAAATAGAAAATTCAATATAGGATTGATAGTAAACAACTCATTGAGCTTTCGAAAGCTTAACTCACACTCCTTAAACAACTCAAATGGAACATTAAGATGAGTCAGCCAGGTCAAAGGTGTTGCTATGGTAGAGTAGCCCTCCACAATCCACCTGTAGTAGCCTTTTAATCAAATGAATTTCCAAATCTCAGTAACTATAGTGGGTCTAACCTAATGACGAATAACCTCAATCTTTGTCGAATCTACCATTCCTTGGAAATTATGTGCCTGAAAATTCTATAGACCCAAGACAAAACCAATACTTTTAGAACATGGCATAAAGTCATTGATATCTAAAAGTATGGAGCTCAATCCTCATACATTTCTCATGTTCTCACTTGCTATGCGAGTATACCAGAATATCATCAATGAGCACCATAATGAATGTATCAAGATAAGCCCAGAATACCCATGTCATCAAGTCCATAAATGTGACAAGGGAAGTAGTCAACCCAAAAGACATCACAAGGAACTCATAATGGCCATAAGTAGTCCTAAATATGGTTTAGGGATGTTTGCTCCCTAATCCTCAACTTATGATAACAAGATCTAAAATCAATCTTCAAAAATAATGTGGCACCCTAAAGATGGTAAAATAAATCATCAATACAAAGCATAACAGTTCTTCATAGTCACCTTATTTAGCTGCCTGTAGTCAACAACCATCCATATTATACCATCTTTATTCTTCACAAAGTGGATGAGAGCACCCTCCAAGGCGATAAACTAGGCCAAATGATCCCTTAATCAAGAGATCTTAAATTTAAACACTGAGCACCTTTACCTCTACAAGGGCAATCTAATAAGACAAAATAGAGATAGGATGAGTACTCAGCTCAACGTTAATAGAAAAATCAATATCATGCTCTGGGTAGTCTATGTAGGTTTGTAGGCACATACAAAAATGCACGACCAATAGAAACCAACCAAGCTAAAGGAACCTCTCTAATCACATCATACACATAGGCCAAGCAAGATAAACAACTGCTAGTCACTAACCTTTGCGCCATAATAGATTAGATAACTCAAACTGTTGTGCTACTACAAGAGCCATACCACACCACAAGGGGTATAACATGAATGACTATGGTAAATAAATCTAAGATGATGTGAAAGGGGAATAACCATTCCATGCTTAAAATCACATCAAAGTCTAGTATAACAGGCAATATAAAGTTAGGGAAGTGTCACCCTTAGATAGTCACAAAATAAGATCGGAATACTTGATCCTCTACAAAAGAGTCACTCATATGGGTCGACACAAGAAATGATGCTGCCAAAGACTCATAAGTCATACTCAAACAAGAAACATAATATAAAAATACATATGAAAAGGTAAAGCTCAGATCAAATAAAGTTGAGGTGGGCTGATGGCATAAGAGAATTGTAAATGTGGTCACATTGTCTGATTCCTGAACCTCTACTTTTATTGGAGCTTCATATAAGTTGGCATGTCTTCCTCTACCCTGGGGATCTATCCTACCATCTGAACTACCTCCCTAAAACAACCACAAATACCGTGGTGACCACCACAAATACCCTAGTGACCACCATGATAGTCCTAACCTTAGCCTCTACCTCTAATCGAATGTGCTACTTGTGGAGCTAGTAAAGCTTCTTGTGGAGATGAAGCAATACACCAATGCAAAAGGCAATCTTTGGACCAATGATCATAATATCCACAATCATAATAACCCTTTGATGGTTGGCCCATATAGCAATGGCCAGTACAGTATGAAGCACCTGACTAGGACCCATCTTGACTCTTACTCAAGCTGATATAACCCTGTCAATATTAGTCACCCTCTGAAGACCCTAAATATGCTAGTTGGATTAATCATTCTAAAACTAATGTTTGCTTTATCATAAAAGTCCTTGGGCATAAGACAAGACCAGTTGTAGCTTCCGTCATGCCTAGCTCTCTTATAGTTGCCCCCATAGGACTCATGATGGAGCTTTTCAATAGTATGGTGTGGTCAACTATGTCCCAATAGAAATGGCCCGCTAGGACCATAGCCTGAGTCACAATCTATAGCTGAAGTCTCAAACCATTGATGATGAAATAAACTCTCTCTTCCTCAATAGGTAGAATTATAGTGGAATGGTAGGAGAGCTCATGAAACCTCACCTCATACTGTAATACCTCAGATTCGAGAAGGGCATAGTAGTAGTCTTTGGGAGTTACAGGTGCCATCCAACGAAAGGACAACCACGGCCTATGGATAGGACCATGGACCGTAGGTGTGGTCCGTGGATTGGTCACCCAACCAGGTCTAGATGACCATGAACCACAGCCGGAACAACAGACCGTCGTGTGGTCCATGGTCTGTAGATGTGGTCCGTGGTTCAGGGAACCAAAATCTCACCTTCTGACGCCAGACGACGGGCTATCAGTCAGACTACAGTCCGTCAGTTAGGGTCTGTGGGTCATGTGCTGGCATTTAATTTTAGGGACATTAGGTTCTTTTCCTAATTAGTCTAGCCTAATACTATGTCATTTTACCATTCATTAATACCCCAATATAAACATTTTAACCCCAAATTTCCCTCAATTGAAATCATTCTCTGAAATTTCTAAAGGAAGAACAAGTCTCCTCTCTAAAATATTTCTCTCTCTAGAATTCTTGAAGAAGAAGGGTCCAAGCTAGGGTTTTCAAGTCAAGTCTTCATTCCTCCATTTAAGATAAGCAATTGGCCTTGAGGTGTGATAGTTTTCAATCATGGATTTGTTCCATTCATGGAGTTCCCAAATTCTCCTATTTTCAAAGTTAGAATTCCCCAATTGAGTTAGAGGTTTCTTCTATGTAATGAGATCTCCTAAATGATTGAATTATGATCTCTTATGCTAAAATTGATGAAATACTTTGGTTTTTATGATGATCCCCCATGAACCCATGTAAATCCCATGTTTTCCAATTATGATGAGACAATGAGGGCTTTTGATTATGAACTTATGAAATCAAGCATGAATTGATATAATTATATGATTCTTATGATGAATGTCTACGAGCCCATATCTAACCCATGATTTCTATATGTTGATGTATGAAAATGGGTTTGGAACTAAGAAAGGTGAATTATGAAAGTTAGCATGTTATTATGAGAATTATGTATATGATTTAAGGATGCTTCGAGAGTAAAGTGTCAATGATGTTGTTGTTGTTGTGTTGTTGAAATGATTTTCTCATATACACATCTATGCATGATTGTGAAAGGTATCCTCACATAATAAGTGTTCCTAAGGTTGAAAATCTATTCTCACCTAAAATGAACCAATGATTAAGGAACTATGTTAATGTTGAGGCAAGAAGAGATTACCCATGGTCTACATTGAATGAAAAGAAGCGGTTACCCATGTCATGTGATGTAAGGACAAGAGGCAAGTACCCATGTTCCTTCAAAGACAAGTGGCAATTACCCAAGTCCCATACCTATGTGCTCCCATAGGATTGTCTAGAAAGACAATAGCTAGTGGATCCACAATAGCTAGAAGATTATGGTCCTTACATTGGCAAGTAGGACACCCCTTTTTGGTGTGGGATAGACAACAGATTCCATGTTGCTAGCTCACATTAAGGCTTATTCCCACAATTAAGCAAAGTTATGATGAACCAAGATTACTTCAAGGAAGTATCGTAAGTATGGTTTAAGATGATGTTCACTTGCATTGATCATGGATTTATGACATGTGATTTTTAACTCTCAAGACACATGCTTTAGCTTGATCATTGCATGCTTATGAAAATGTCCCATTTTTGCATGTTTTAAATGTTTATATGCATGGCTATAATACTTGTTACATTGTTTTGTGCTAACACATACTCTTGCCTAAATTCCCCAAATGTACGGTCCGATTGTTAGGATTATCATTTTTGTGGCTAGAGGTTAATTGCAGATTTTTGAGCTTTGGTGAGTCTTCATGCTTTGAGAACGGACTTTCATTGTTCTTAGTTCCTTTCTTAGTTTCCGTTTTGGACATGATGTATGGGCTAGGCCCAATTTCATTCTATTGTATTAGATGGATATTAACACAAAGTGTTTAGACTTCAGCTTTACTTTTATAAAACTTTTGGAATTGAAATGTTGTTTTTAATTTCTTTATTCTATTTTTTTATATTATGAATGTTAAGTGGCTTGTATGGGGTCTCTCGGGGTCCTATACGCCATGTTACATCTAGGGTGTACCCTTGGGTCGTGACAAACTTGGTAATCCGAGTAGAAGGTTTAGAATGGTCCTAGGATTTCTCATAAGCCACGTCAAGTAGAGTCTTGTTCGTGAGCGTGAAGCACGACAAATTTATCAACAAGAAGCTACAAAATGTTTAAGTAAACTCCACTTCATTCATTACAATAAAGTCATGCGATAGAGTTTCACTCTAAAAGGTCTCTCTACTAATCATTACCCAATGCTCTACTTGATATGGCTACTCGAAAAGCTTTTGCTGGAAGGAATGTGGGAGAGAATGCGAACCTAAAAGCTCTCGCTCAAGCTCCAATTGACCCTTTGGCCAAGCAAGTGATTGATGCTTATCGTGACCAACGACACTATCCTACGGTATGACTGTCTACGATCGTCGATAATATAGTGACCCAACCAAGGGTTGGGGTAGTGTCCCAAGGGAGCGGTTTTGAGAATCAATAGCCAATTAGAATTTCATTCAAATTAGTCATAGCTAAAGACATTTGCGATAAAAGACATCGTAAATCAAAAGGTGGATGACACAAAAGTGTCAAATATCGAAAGGGGTTTTTGTAACAAGTAATAAAACAACAAAATAAACAAGAAAATCAAGTATTGGGAAAGGTTCTTGGGATGTGACCGCAATACAAGTCGAGATAAATTGGTGGGTACATGCTTTTGATAGGAAATTTGCAAAATAATAGTGACTAGGCTAAGCTTTAAATGGAAATAAGTTTCCTCTTGGGCAACTTACCCCGTTTCAAATGCGTTCCTCTCGGACACCCATTTGCCATATGAAGACTAGCCTACACCTTACCCCACTCACTCTCTCGAGCTGAGTGTTAGGATATGGGACTAGGGCTCACCCTCTCAGGCTGAACCTCATGTCGACCCACTCGTTAGGCCATCAGTCTAGTGGTTTTGGTTTCGCGACCTCCCTCTCGGGCAAGCCGAAAACACATGGGTGCCTTTGTATTTGCAAATACAAACCCTTTAGATTAAACCACAACCACTAGGTGAAATCACCATTAAAATACATCTAACCTATTAGTAAGCAAGAGCCAACAAGAATATCAACCCATATATGCTAAATCACACCCCAAGAATGGGGGTTTTTAGCCACATATCAAGAAATAAGAAATTATACCTAACATGATAATGAAATCAACTGGGTATAAGAAATTAAACCTTGAATGAAGCAAAGAAAAGTGAATAGAGAAGACCCACTTCCAACTTGGGGAAGAAGAACTCTTTTCTTCAAGTCTCCACAATCTAGACCATTGGGCGGTATAGTACTGCTTCACAGAACTATTCGACGACTCGCCGGCTTTTCCTTTCATCGCCTTTTGATCCACTTCCTTCAAGGCTTCGCGTACTGGAACAAAGGTCAGTTCATGTCGTTTTGGTGACTCGCCATGTTGAACTCGGCGATCCGCAGGATTCCATTTCTTGTTCTTTTCAGCCCTACTTGCTCCATTTTGTGCCTAAGTGTCCATGCTTCCACTAAAACTTCAATTACCAGAAACTTCAGCATTTTAATCAGGTATTGAGATAAAACAAGCATTCAAGGACACTATTTCTATTAAAATAAATCCCTAAATGAGTCCAATTTGTGGACTCATCAACACCCCCAACCTAAACTTTTGCTTGTCCTCAAGCAAACTCAAGTTAAGCCGTTCAAAAAGGGTGCCTCAAACAGTGCTACACAAGACTAAATCATGAATGCACACAACAAGACTCAATTTACTTAAGGAAGGACCAATTGTGTACTCAAAGATTCAAATTGTGACACACCATCACCAAAGATTCTCATGGTCGCATTACTTGCTACTTGTGCAAGTTCAAGCTCAACCAAAGTATCTAAATGTCGTCGCACAAAGAATGATTCCATATTCACACACAGATATTACTCAATTTGAGGACAGAAATCAGATACAACGCTCACACTCAAAAAAAGGAACACAATGCATGTTTTCACCCATAGGTTTGCCCTTACTTTCCAATCGACTTTCGATCCGGCTTACTCAAGATCAAAAAGGTCTTTCTAAGGCTTGTAATTGGGCTGAGTGCAAAGGTATGGTCATTTAGGCTTAGTGACTTTTTCTTCGTGAGGTGTGGTATTCTCAAAGCATTCCCTTATTTTCCTTTATCACTTCTTTTTCTAGTGCTTCTAAGTCATCCTTTTATTCACTCCCAATGAATTGCTTGGAACCCCAATATCCTTTGTACTTTATTCCACAATTTATTTTTATTTTTTTGAAGGGTTCCATTGTTCAGCCACATGGGTAAAGGGGGGCTTCATATATCACTTCTTGACTTCTCCTTTTCCTTTTCACCACACCCCCAACTTAGGCTTTTTGTCCTAAGTTGGCTATTCACTAAACAACAAATCAAGAGGATTATAGGTAGTGGGTCAAGTAAGGTCTAGGGTTTATGAAGGTTCTTCCAAAGAAAGGTAAGGCTTAAAGGGTGTTCAAGAGAGTTTCACACGCTCACGGGTAGGCCACAAAAAGAGGTATATGTCAAATTGGCTCACACTCTTCAAAAGCTGCCTAAGATCATCTCAAGAGCATACCTTACTAGATCAATCGGACTAACAGGGCAAATTCTAGGTTTATTCATGCATGGTTCAAGGTAAGCTAAACACACAAGGCATCGATACTTCAGTCAGACAAGACAAGATATGTTCGCTAGTGTGCAACGGTCATCACAAGAGAATTAATTTGATAAATGTCTAGTCACAACGAGATGTAAAGAGTTCACATATTGTCTATGTAACTTCATTTGGCCTCGTCGTAGCCATGCATTCATGTTCGTTCAATTGAGAGCACTATTCAAGTCATCGGTATTGATCAAAACCGAGACTTAATTTTTTGCAAAATAACAGCCACTTTCAACACAAGAGGTGGCGAAATTTTTTTCGGAAGAATCAAAATTGTTTTCAATTAAAACAACAGGAGCCATAAGCTCAAACATCCATAGAAAACAATATAAAAACAAAATTTTAAACAGAACAACCCAAATATATACAGAACAAAACATGAAAGTCAACACAAAAGGTGTGGGCCTCACCCCACAATAAATAAAGAGTGTTTGTCCTCAAATGCAAGTAAACAAACATATACCAACAAGTAAGATAGGAAAAGACAACACGAGAGAGGTAAGAAGGGTCCTGTCTATGCAGTCTCTCTGTCTGCTGGGGCATCAATGCCCGGTGCATCTTCCTGAAGTAAAAAAATGGTCTCTGGAGCATTGTTATTTTGGTCTCCACTGTAGGCCTTTGCTTTAGCCTCTGCAGCAAGATTTGCTGCAATCATTTGATCTATATCCTGAGCTACTCTGAAGGCATGTATTGCATTGACTAAGCTCCGATTACATGGGGGGACATTAAGGTCAAAAGGAATTCGCCTCTTTTCCCTAGCTTCCCTGGTGTACTTTCTTTACCTGGCTATCTCGGCTCTCTTTTCATCTTTTCTAAATTCTCGTGCTCTTACATGCCTGGGTGGGTCATCTCTCCCTGTGATTTTTGGTCAATCCATTTCTACAAAAACTTCGAGGATAAGTTAGATATAGATTCAAACAGGAGCAAAAATGGTGTTTCTAGGTGTGGAATTTCTCAACTAAGCTATAAGGCTACTCATTGAAATTGATGTACAAATGATACAAGGGCGCAAGCAAAAGGCGAACAAGTGCTCTCTCAGCGCGTCGCCGAGTGTATTGTGCAAACCAAACTAACCGCCGAGTGTCACAGGTCAATCAGTACATAAAATGCGTTGTTAGGAGCGAACATGAGCTGGTAGGGGAACCGTTGAGCATTTCGGCGGACTTTGTTCACCTCGCCTATCAGCTCAACGTGTCCATTATCTACCCAGCATTTCAAATCTCACCTAGCAACCCCAGATAATATAGCTTACGCGCATATAACTTAATTTCAATGAAGACACATAGAAACCTCTATTCCCACCACGTAAAAATTCAAATCAAAGCATAGCTAAGTGGGAACTCCTCGAATAATGAACTAGGTGCCACATTATAATCGAAAATATATGTAGTCCCAGTAACTCAGAGATTCAGCAGAGGTTTAATACTTTCATCATTATGCAAATGAGTACAATTCTAATATTTTTAAATGAGAGGTTCAGACTACCAATCTTTGATGCTAAATAGATGCTAATGAAGTGCTAGGCAGCAATGCAATCCAAATTCGCGCACAAATCAATGAACCACAATATTCCAAAAGTGCAAGAAATATAAAACTAGAGTGCAGGTGTGAGTTTTTTAGGATGAAGAAATGAGAGAAAATGAGTGACATAGGACTTTTAAACCCGTGGCTTGCAAAAACCATCCAGTTCTTGCCTGTTCGGTGATATTAAATGAGTTTGCCTAATTATTTGGCGACACGCCGAATATTTAATGAGTTCGCCGAATGTCACAGGACCTGCAACTCTTGTGAATATTCCAACGGTGGTCTACAATGCAATCGCTAATATGGTTGGGGATGCACCACAAAGCTTTTTGAGACTGCCGAGTTGCACAGGGTTTAGGCTGACAATGCTTTGTGTTAGCCAGCGGATAGAACCGTGTTCGCCAGTCTTTTCAGCGATCCGCCAACTGGACTTGTTGCTTGCCTCCATAGCCTCTTGTCAATCATCTCCCTCGTTTCAACCTATACAAACAACACACTATTAGTTTCTTAAGGTAAAACAAAGCAAGAAAGGGTTTTGGGTTGCCTCCCAAATAGCGCCCTTAGTTAACGTCGTGGCACGACGCAAATCAGAAGTTACTCTTCATCCTCAAAGTCGCCCATGTCGTAATTAAGCAAATTCTCGGTGAATGATGGGTAGTAGCCTGATATCAAATGGCCGATTTGAGCATTCTGCAGCTAGATGGTCATGGAGTGAGAGGCTGATGCTTCATTTAGCATTGCGATATTTTCCTTCATCTCATTCAACATCTCTTCTTGTGCCTCTATTTTCTTTTGAATGAGTGAAAGAGCTTTATCACCTCGCGCACATCCCTGCTCCTTTCCATGACTATACTCACGGAGGGAGAAGCGTTTTTCTTTACCCATGGCTCTTCCAATTCTGTGACTCGGTTAGATAGATCATCCAATTGGGTAATTAGCGCATCCCACTTCTGTTTCTTTTTCGCTTCTTTGCTGGTTTCTACCATGCCATCAAGGATTTTTCTACGACTTCATAGGGCTGGTATAGCATGCCTCCCTCGAAAATCTGATCCGCCATACTTCTATTCTCGGGTCTGAAACCCATATAGAAGCACTCCATCATAGCTTTATCCATCATCCCATGAGATGGGCATGGTTGCAGCACTGCCTGAAATTTCAGCCACATTTCTTGAATTGTTTCATCCTCTACATGTTTAAATGGTAAAAGTTGTCCCTGAGGTTCAATAGTTTCAGTAGGGGTTGATCCGTGTGGTAGCCATAATGATCATCGATCTTTAGTCCCCTGCTATGATGTTCAGACAAGAAAAACAAAACTATAAATAAGATTAGTAAAGCTACAACTAAGAAAAACAAAAATTTTGATTAACTACAAATTCTCAAATAACACCACTCCCCGGCAGCGGCGCCATTTTGATGCTTATCATGACCAACGACACTATCCTACGGTATGAGTGTCTACGATCATCGATAATATAGTAACCCAACCAAGGATTGGGGTCGTGTCCTAAGGGAGCGGTTTTGAGAATCAATACCCAATTAGAATTTCGTTCGAATTAGTCGTAGATAAAGACATTTGCGATAAAAGACATCGTAAATCAAAAGTTGGGTGACACAAAAGTGTCAAATATCGAAAGGGGTTTTTGTAACAAGTAATGAAACAACAAAATAAACAAGAAAATCAAGTATGGGGAAAGGTTTTTACAATGTGACCGCAATACAAGTCGAGATAAATTAGTGGGTACATGCTTACAATAGGAAATTGCAAAATAATAGTGACTAGGCTAAGCTTTAAATGGAAATAAATTCCCTCTCGGGTAACTTACCCCGTTTCGAATGTGTTCCTCTCGGACACCCATTTTCCGCATGAAGACCAGCCTATGCCTTACCCCACTCACTCTCTTGAGCTGAGTGTTGGGATATGGGACTAGGGCTCACCCTATCGGGCTGAACCTTTTGTCGACCCACTCCTTAGGCCATCAGTCTAGTGGTTTTGGTTTCGCGACCTCCCTCTCGGGCAAGCCGAAAACACATGGGTGCCTTTGTATTTGCAACTACAAACCCTTTATATTAAACCACAACCACTAGGTGAAATCACAATTAAAATACAGCTAACCTATTAGCAAGCAAGACCCAATAAGAATATCAACCATATTTGCTAAATCACACCCCAAGAATGGGGGTTTTTAACCACACATCAAGAAATAAGAAATTATACCTAACATGATAATGAAATCAACTGGGTATAAGAAATTAAACCTTGAATTAAGCAAAGAAAAGTGAATAGAGAAGACCCACTTCCAACTTGCGGAAGAAGAACTCCTTTCTTCAAGTCTCCACAAAACCCTCTCCAAACTTGAGAGAAAAATATTAGCTAAGTATGATTTAAAGTAAAAACTATAATAATTTTTCCCCACTAAGACTACAACTCTAACTAGTATTTATAGACTTCGCAGATTATGTTACGGAGGATTGTTCGGCGACATTTGTCGAGATCGCCGATTACTTCGGTGACTCACCCTTCTTCAGTTTCATCGCCATCTCATGCTTGGCTTCAGTGTCTTCATGTTATGGACCATTGGGTGGTATAGTACTGCTTCGCGGAACTATTTGGCGACTCACCGGCTGCTCCTTTTCTCGCCTTTTGATCCACTTCCTTCAAGGCTTCGCGTACTGGAACAAAGGGCAGTTCATGTCATTTCGGTGACTCACCAAGTTGAACTTGGTGATCTGCAGGATTCCATATCTTGTTCTTTTCAGCCCTATTTGCTCTGTTTTGCGCCTAAGTGGCCATGCTTCCACTAAATCTTCAATTACTTGAAACTTCAACATTTTAATCAGGTATTGAGATAAAATAAGCATTCAAGGACACTATTTCTATTAAAATAAATCCCTAAACGAGTCCAATTTGTGGACTCATCAGTGACTAATGCGCAGTTTAGGGTTACTTTTCATGTGTTGGCTCTATCCATGATAGCTAAAGCTAATTGGGAGGTTGCGGTTCTCGTAAACCCAAATGTGGGTACGACGGCTTCTAAAGTGAGGGATTTCACTAGAATAAATCCTTTAGAGTTTTATGGTTCTAGGGTTGAGGAAGATCCTGAAGAGTTCATTTATGCGGTTTGTAAGGTGTTAATGATCATGGGAGTGACGCCGGTGGAAAAGGTTGAGTTGGCCGTTTGTCAACTTAAAGGTGTTGCTCAAATTTGTTTCAACTAATGGGTGTAAGGGGATCGGATTATGCAGGTCCTCTAGATTGGGAGAAGTTTAAGGTTGATTTCCTTGATAGGTTATTTTCCCATGATATGAGGGAGACAAAGGTTCTTGAATTCTTCAATATTCATCTAGGAAGTGTGAGTGTGAAGGAGTATTCCTTGAAATTCACACAATTGTCCTGATATGCTCCCTCAATAATTTCCGATCCTAGGGCAAATATGAGTAAGTTTTTTTTGGGTGTGTCTGAAATAGTGGTCATGGAGTGCCATACCGCCATTCTTGTTAATGACATGGACATGTCTCGACTCATGGTTCATGCTCAGCAGACGAACAGAAGAAACTTAAGGAAAAGTACAGGGCGACAAAGAAGGATAAAACTAGTGATGGTAATTTCTCTCATGCAAGGTTCGATGGACATGGTCATTCTAGATTTAGACAAAGGTTTTCCTATCAAGGTTCCTCCAATTATCCTACTAGGTTCAACAAAGATAGGGTGTCTAATCCTAAGCCTCAAAGAGGAAATGGTAGTGGAACCTTGTTGCCTACTTGTGCTAAGTATAGAAGGAAGCATGAGGGCAAGTGTCTAGCAGGTTCCAATACTTGTTTTGGTTGTGGTAAGATGGACCACAAGTTAAGAAATTGTCCTTCAGTTTCTAATAATGAAAGAGATAATCGTCGAAGGGCTCAACATAATCCTTCATCCGGTCCTAGTGGAGGTCAGAAGTAAAATAGGTTTTATGCACTTTAGACTCGTGGTGAACAAGAGGGTTCTCCTGATGTGGTTACCGGTATGTTAAAAGTATTCAAAATTGATGTTTATGCTTTAATTGATCCCGGTGTCACTTTTCTTTTGTGATGCCATGTGGCCATGTCGCATTTCCTTGTCCCATAGAATTACTCTTGTTGACTTGGTAGAGCTTCATATGCTAGATTTTGATGTTATCCTTGGTGTGGATTGGTTGCACTCATGTTATGCTTCTATTGATTGTATAACTCATGTAGTCAAGTTTCAGTTTCTGAATGAGCCTTTCCTATAGTGGAAAGGGGGAAATTCTATGCTAAGGGTCAGTTTCTCTCTTGTCTTAAAGCTAGAAAGATGATTGCTAAGGGTTACATATACCATCTAGTTAGGGTGAGGGATGTGGATTCCGAAACTCCTACTCTTGAGTCGGTCGCCATTGTTAATTAGTTTCCGAATATATTCCCAAATGATTTACTCGATATTCCTCCCGAACGGGAAATAGACTTCGGTATTGACCTTCTCCTTGATATGCAACGTATTTCTATTCCTCCTTACGGTATGGCTCCTGAAGAGTTTAAGAAGTTGAAGGAACAATTAAAAGATTTGTTGGGTAAGGGTTTCATCCAATAAGTATCTCTTCATGGGGTGCTCAAGTTTTGTTTGATAGAAAGAAGGATGGTTCTCTTCGATGTGTATTTACTATCGCCAGTTGAACAAGGTGACCATTAAGAATTAGTATCCTCTTCCAAGAATAGATGATTTGTTTGACCAACTTCAAGGGGCAAGCTATTTTTCCAAGATTGATATTCGGTCGGGCTTTCACTAATTGAGGGTGAAAGAAGATTACATTCCGAAGACGGCTTTTTCGAATTCGGTAGGGTCAGTATGAGCTTTTTGTGATGTCGTTTGGGTTGACTAATGCTTTGGCGGTATTTATGGATTGGATGAATATGGTGTTTATACAATACCTTGACATGTTTGTGATTGTGTTCATTGATGATTATTCATCTACTCGAGAAGTGAGGCTGATCATATTGATCATTTAAAGATCGTGTTGCAAATTCTCAAGGACCAACAACTCTTTGCAAAGTTTAGAAAATGTGATTTTTGGCTAAGGTCTATAGCTTTCCTTGGTCACATTGTCTCAAGTAAGGGTATTGAGGTAGATCCTAAGAGGACGGATGCGGTAAAGAGTTGGCCTATTTCTCTATCCCCATCAAATGTTAGATGTTTCTTGGGTTTAGCTGGTTACTATAAAGGTTTGTTGAGGGGTTTTCTTCGATTGTCTCTCCATTGACGGCTTTGACTCAAAAGAAGGCTAATTTCATATGGTCCGAAGATTTTGAGAAGAGCTTTTAGGAATTGAAGGATAGACTTACTTCTGCTCCAGTGTTGACTTTACCGGAAGGGAGATATGGTTTTGTATTTTATTTTGGTGCCTCAAGAATTGGGTTAGGATGTGTGCTTATGCAAAACGTGAAAGTCATTTCCTATGCTTCAAGGAAACTTAAGATTCATGAAAAAAATTATCCTACCCATGACCTTGAACTAGCAGCGGTTGTTTTTGCCTTAAAGATTTTGAGGCATTATTTGTATGGTGGTCATGTGGATGTGTTTACCGACCACAAGAGTTTGCAATATGTGTTTAATTTGAAGGATCTAAATCTTGGCCAAAGAAGGTGGCTCGAGTTATTGAAAGATTATGATATGAGTGTTCTTAAACACCCCGGTAAGGCAAATGTGGTTACAGATGCTCTTAGTCGGTTGTCTATGGGTAGTGTTTCTCATATTGAAGAATGTAACAAGGAGTTGGTTCGAGATGTTCATAGATTGGCCCGGTTAGGTGTTCACTTAGTGGACTCTACCAAGGGTGGTGTTATGGTTCACATTTTTTCAGAATCATCTTTTGTGGCGGATGTGAAAGCCAAGCAAGGTCTTGAATTAAAGGAAGCAGTGCTTATGAAGTCCGTTCAGGCTTTCTCCCAAGTGGGAGATGGTGTACTTAGATATCAAGGTCGTTTGTGTGTTCCTAAGGTTGATGACTTAAGGGAAGAGATCTTGTCAGAAGCCCATAGTTCTCGGTATTCTATTCACCCAGGAGACACCAAGATGTACCGTGATTTTCGGGAGATCTATTGGTGGAATGGTATGAAGAAGGATATTGTGGAGTCTGTGGCTAAGTGTCCTAATTGTTAACAAGTGAAAGTTGAGCATCAGAAACCGAGAGGTTTATCCCAAGATATTAGCATTCCTACTTGGAAGTGGGAAGATGTGAATATGGACTTTATTGTTGGTTTGCCTCGCACCCGGCGACAACGTGACTCAATTTGGGTTATAGTAGATCGAATGATGAAATCGACTCATTTTATTCCCGTCAAGGCTTCCTATTGGAGGAGGATTATGCTAAGTTGTACTTGAGAGAGACAGAAAGGCTAGATGGAGTATCATTTTCCATTATCTCCAATCATGGTACTCAATTCACTTCTCAATTTTGAAGATCTTTCCAAAAGGGTCTTGGTACTAGTGTTAAGCTTAGTACGACCTTTCATCCACAAATCGATAGGCAAGCGGAGTGTACTATCCACACTTTGGAAGACATGTTGAGAGTTTGTGTAATTTATTTTAAGGGTAATTAGGATGACCATTTGCCATTGGTTAAGTTTGCTTATAACAACACCTATCACACGAGTATTGGTATGGCTCCATTTGAGGCCCTTTATGGTAGGAGCTTGTATCTCATATTTCGTAAAATTCTGAGCTAAAATTGTTGACAGTTTTATTTTGGGTCTTTTTCTTGTTCATAGTGTTCTTGAAGAACATTCAAATCTTCAAGAAGAAGGAATCTTTATAAAGGTCTTTTAATCAAAAAAGAAAGGAAAGAGAAAGTGGATAAGTGTTAGTACAAAATGGAATTTACCAAAAGGGGTAAGGAATAAAAGACAGGGGGGACCACAAAAGCACAAAAAATGGAGGTCTTTAGGTGTGCTTACTGGAACTTTTGGTAAGCTCGACTTTGCTCGCCAAAGTCCACTCGGAGCATCCCCGAATTGCCACCCATATCGCCGACTTGCTTTGACAGTCTATAAATTTCAGTGATCTAAACTTCAAGTTGGCTAACTGAACTTCAACATTGGCGAAGAAACAATGCATTTGCCGATCGAAAACTCATATTATGCCCCTAATCTCAGGTTCTAATTCCTAGTTTCCTTTTTTTTTATTATTGTCAATCGTTCTCAAGATTCCTAAACTAATTCTAAACTCGTTATTGATCTACTTGTTGATTATTGGTTTTCGAATTCTCTTCTTTGTTAGTGCCATTTATTTTTCGTGCTTTTATTCATTTTACTTCATAGTTTAATTTTTTATTCAAGCCCATTTTGCTTTCATCGAGTCATCTGACTTTCTTGAAAAAAGAATCCATTCCATCCAAGAGTAGAAACTGACACTTTGTGATCTACCGAGTATAAGCAATCTTCAACCTTAGCCGAGCTAATTTGAGAGGCAATCAAAAGTGTGTGAACACGAGGGATTATGAGATCATTTTACTAACTCTAACGTTGTTTGTTGATTGTTGAGTTGTATTATCGCTAGGTACAATGGAAACCGGAGGTGAAACCCAACAACCAACGGGAGGGGTTACTTTGGAATCTTTAATTGAGGCAATTACTAATATGGGTTAGAGGATGGAGAACATGGAATGACAAATGGCCACCGTGAAAGGTAGTGTGTCGAAGAAGGATGATAGAATGAACATTGTGGAGGGTCGAATTAACTCTACTAATTCCACCCACAAGCTACTTTTCTTGCTTCCACAAGTGGGAACGACCACACTATTTCTCCTACTATCACACTCAGAGCCTTCCATCAAGCATTCAACCCAATACCAATCCGTTTCGGTTCCAATGTTCAAAATGCCAATTGACCTATCCAATACCCACTAAATCAAGAAGCTTCACCAACCCATAATCTACCTTACCAAGAACCACTAAACAAAAATCCATCCTACCAAATGCCACAAACCCAACCAATTACCGTGACAGAGGTAAGGGGTGATGAGTACCAAGGGGGATATGAAGGTAAAGGTGAATAAGCGCCATGGAATGAAGCTCAAAGGAATAGGCCAAGAGGTCAAATTTGGTATAGAGGGCGAGGAGGTCGATTTGGTCCGGTACTACATGGAAGGAGACAATATCGGAACTAACCTCAAGGTGGAGAACCACGAGAAGCCTATGTCAATCAAGAGTATGGTCAAGAATTGACAGAAGAACATGGTAACTAATATCTAGGGGAAGTCCAAAGAGGTTACTACAATAACAACCAAGGTGGAAATGGAAGCCGAGAGGTTGGTATCAAATCTATCAAGACGAATCTTCCACCTTTCAAAGGGGAATGAAATCCTGATGCTTATCTTGAGTGGGAGTCTCTATGTGAAAGGATCTTACAAGTCAATGATTTTATCGAGGTCAAGAGGAGTTGTTTTTTCGTTGCTCAATTTGAAGGGTTTGCTATTACATGGTGGGAATGCATGAAAAGGTATCATCTAGTACTTCAAGATGGACACCCTCCACCATGGGCCGGATTGAAAGCCCTTATGAGAGTCAAGTTTGTGTCAGAGAGGTATCGCCAAGAGTTACTTGCTAAGTTGTACAACTTGAGTCAAAGAAGGAAAACTGTTGCGGCTTACTATGATGAGTTCCAAAATTTGATCTTGAAGGTAGAATATACCGAGAATGAATAGCATGTTGTTATTCGCTTCAAGGTAGGATTGAACAAGGATATTTCTTCCAAGATGACTATTCACAAGTTTGCTAGCTTGAATGACATCTTTGAAGCGGCCAATGAGGTAGAGAGGGAACTCAAAGCTGAGAAAGTACCTACGTACAAGGGTATTTTATATTCAAATTCTTGCAGTAAGACCAAGGGGAGCTGAAACATTTTCATGTTGGAACAAAAAAAAGGATTTCAAGTAGCCTTATGAGAAGAAACCCTTTGAAGAAAACACTCCAAAGTACCCACTATGAGAGGGAGGTAATAAGGACCCAACCACAATTCCTAAAGGCATTCAATGTCACAATTGTAGATGCGTGAATGTCCCAATCGGTTGAATGTTCTAGTTCAAGGAGGGGAATTGTATCTTGGTGAAGGGGACGATCAAGAAAAGGGTTGTGAAGAAGAAACCCAAGAATAGGATGAGTATGAAGGTGATTAAGGTGAGGAATGATGAGTCCACAAATTGGACTCATTTTGGGTTATATTTTAATAGAAATTGTGTCCTCAAATTCTTATGTTATCTCAATATCTGATGAAAACCCTTAAGTTTCAGGTATTTGATGTTTGAAAGAAAGCATGGACACTACGTGGCAAAAAGGAATGAAAAGGTTGAGAATAACAAAGAAATGAAGGCCTGAGAATCGCCAAGTCCACTTAGCGAGTCACTGAAGGGTCTTACTTTGCCTTTTGTTCCAGTGTGCTGAGCCCTGAAGGAAAGGATCAAGTCGGAGGAGATAGGGACTACTCGGTGCATCGCCGAGAAGTTCTGCGGGGCAGTACCATGTCTCCCAATGACCGAGAGCACGATAATGCAGAAGGCTGGTGCAAGACGGTGATGCCCTACATCAAAGGGTAAATCGTCGAGTTGATCGGCGATTCCGACTAACGACGACGAATGATCCGTTGCAACACAAATCTGTGAAAATTATAAATATTAGTTAGAGTTGTAGTTTTAAGAGTCGAACAATTTTTATAATTTTCATATAGAATAGTACTTTTTTATATTTTTGCTCTGAGTTTGAGAGGGTTTTGATGACTTGAAGAAAAAGAGGGTTTCATCTCCAAGGATTTAGATTTGGGTCTCTTGGATTCTTCATTCTTGGCCTGTAACAAGACTTAAATCTTCATACCCATTTGAAAGCAAGCTCATTTAGGTTAAGATAATTGTTGTGTCTTACTTGCTGATAGTTTAATCGTAGTTTAATTGTGATTTCATTTAATGGTTGTGGATGAATTTGTAGTTGCAAATACAAGTTTATTTCTATATTTTTGGCTTGCTCGAGAGAGAAGTCATAAAACTAAGACCACTAGATTGATAGCCAGTGTGAGTGGGTCGACATGAGGTTCAGCTCGAGAGAGTGAACCCTAGTCCCATGTCCACACACTCAGCTCGAGAGAGTAAGTGGGTTAAGGCAGAGGTTGTTCTTCATGCAGCAAGTGGGTGTCTGAGAGGAAAGCATTTGAAACGGGGTATGTTGCTCGAGAGAGAGCCCAATAATCTAGCTTAACTCGTATTCCCGTCACATCCCAAGGATCCCCTCTCATTAATTAGAAACCCTTGTTTATTTTGTTGTTTTTACCTTACTTGTGATAAACCCCTCCCCCCATTGTTAATATACACTCTTGTGTCCCCCTTTTAATTTACAATGTTTTTAATCGTTAATGTCTTTAGCTATGACTAGTTAGAACTAAGTATTATTTTTCTATTAATTCTCAAAACAACTCTCTTGGGAACGATCCCAACCGTTGGTTGGGTTACTAAACTATTGTACGATCGTAGACAATTGCATCAAAAGTTGTGTCTTGATTACGCAAACATCACAATGGCATCGCTGCCTGGGAGTGGTGTTATTTGGGAATTCTTAGTTAAGTAGAATTTTTTATTCTTCTTAGTTTTAGCTTTACTAATCTAAATAGTATGTTTGTTTTGCTTGTTTGAATATCAAAGAAGGGAACTAAGGATGGATAATCATTATGGATATCACACGGATTATCCCCTTCTGAAACTATTGAACCTTAGGGACAACCTCCTGACATTTAAACAGGTAGGGGATGAGGCAATTCAGGAAATGTGGTTGAAGTTTCAAGCGGTGCTGCAACCATGCCCATCTCATAGGATGACGGACAATGCACTACTAGAGTGCTTCTATAGGGGTCTTGGACCCGAGAATAGAAGTATAACTGATCAACTTTGTGAGGGCGGTATGCTACACCAGCCCGATGAAGTCATAGAAAAACTCCTTGATGGCATGGAGAAGCCAACAAACAAGCCAGAAAGAAGCAGGAGTAGGACGCACTAGTCACCCAGTTGAATGTTCTATCCAACCGAGTCACGGAATTGGAAGTATAAGCCATGGGAAAAGAAAAGCAAGTATCCCTCCGAGAGTGTAAACATGGGAAGAAGCAGGGAGGTGTGTAAGATGACAAAGCTCTTTCAGTCATTCAACAAAATATTGAGGCACAGGAGAAGATGTTGAATGAGATGAAGGAAAACATCGAAATGATAAAAATGAAGCGTCAACCTCCCATTCCATGACTATTCAGTTGCAGGATGCTCAAATCGGCCATTTGTTATCAGGTTATTACCCACCATTCGCCGAGGACTCCCCTAATTACAACATGGGTGACTCCGAGGATAAAGAATAGTTGATGACTTGCGTCGTGCCGTGATGTTAACTAAGGCGCTGTTTGGGACGCAACCCAAAACCCCTTAATATTTTATATTTGCGTATTGGTAAAATAATAGTGTGTTTTTTATACAAGTTGAAATGTGAGAAGGTGTTAGAAAAAATGTTTTGGGTGAGCAACAGGTCTAGTTGGTAAGTCACCAAAGAGGTTGGCATACCTAATCATATCCGCCGTTTGACTCAAGATAGCTTCAAATTGGAGTTTGTAAATGTCACACCTTAAATCCCATGAAGACAGACAGGCACCCGCTGCCCTCAAGGCCCGAGAGAACCAACATGCAACCTATGCCTACTATGCTTATAACTATGACACTCTTGTGACAAGTTCATATAGGATGCAACGATACAAACCAACATAAGTAGATCCAAAACATATATACAAGACTTCGCCATTGAGGCCACAACTTGTTAAGACACACTAAACCATATATATAAGTTTACAAAGCCTCTAAAAGATAGAAAACCTTAGAGTAGGTCAGGATAGACCCCGCCTTACTTTTAACTACGATACAATACCATAATGAGATACCAAGGACTCAGTAAAGTTCCGAATCAATCTGGAGCTCACCACAAGTAGCTGAGTGTCATATGCTCCTACTAAGGAGGTCTACTAGCTGAAGTACTTGTGCCTGCAACATGAAATATAGTGTCCCCCGTGAGCGACGTCAGTACGAGAAAATGTACTGAATAGGTAAGGCAATAACATATATAAAATAAGAGTTCAAATGAAACAAAGTATCAATATATGTGTGCATAAATCAGAACAAAAGACCACCTTTGTTAACTCTTGTGGGATCATGTATGCTACATTCTTGTCTTTACCTTTCTGTGTGTTATGATCTTTATAAGGCATGTGATAGGAATGATCATCTAATCAGTGGTAGAAGAGGTTGACCCATGCTAGGCATTTTAACCCCTGGGATGCAATCCTCATAATTACACAAATTGGGATCGGCCCATGCTAGGCTTTCGCCCCTTAGCTGCCACCCATCTATACCAATTGGGATCGGGCCATGCTAGGCTTTCACCCCTGAGCTGCCACCCTTAATTATACATATTGCTTTACTTAGATTCTTTAATCTTTGAGATTGTTGTTTTGGTGGTCATAATCATTTTTTATATTTGGAACTACGGACCAGTAGTAGAAGACATGAAAATAATACTTCAAGGCAGTAAAAATGACATAAGAATCTATGTAACATCAATGCATTACTTGTGAGCTTAAATGACATGATTGACTTCAACTGACTAAGAGGAGGATTCACCAAACTTGCTTTTGCAAATACCATTTCTATACCAGCACATAGGAGGATAATTACACAAGTATAGTTTAGTGAACATATAATGAAGTAATTCTATACACTAAGAAGAGGGGCGAATATTGTCAGCTATTTGGAGATCGTACACTGCCACTATGTTTCCTTTACTAGGAATAGAACTTAGGAAATTCCCTTATTGATATTGATTGCAGGTATTAGATTTCATGCCGAAAAAAATTGAATCGAATAGCCTTACATACCTTATCGTCTGACCAATAAAACTATCACGATTCAGCCTCCCCTTTCAAGTTTTAATCTTCAATATAAGTCATAATAAACTTAAATTAGCAGCTATCACCATAAGCCTCGTAAAACAGTAGCTAACTTTGATGGATAATGAGCCCATACATCCCTTTAAACAATGTGTATCACCACACCCTCCTTCTCTGCCCGATACATACATTATATATCCTTTTCCAAGATTACCGAAACTGCACCAACAATAATACACATAAAACAGCCTCAAATATTCTTTATCATACAACCAATTATTGAACTCACCACCCCCTTGAGTTCTTTATGGCAGCACACCCATAATTCCTCACTCAAACTCATTCATAAGGAGGAAGAAAATGGAGCAGTCACCTTACCTCAATTTTTACAACTTCTCCTTATAACTTGAATTCGTTTAGAACTTCAACTTCCCTTTGCACTTAAACCAAAGAAGAAGAGAAAAGTATCTTAATAATTAAGGAAAGTGAGCAGTGGCTTGTGGGAACTTCTGCCTTGTACTTATAATTAAGCATGAATAACATATTTTCATAATCATCCATGGGAGAATTAAGCTAAATCCATAAGTGTTTTCACTTACCTTGTCTTGCAAAGATGAGTGTTTCTTCAAGAACCCTAGAAGAACTTTAAGGTTGTTGTTTCAATCCTTAAGAGAAACGAAAGAGAGAGCTGGAGTTAATCCTCAATATTGTGTGTTAAAATGAGTGATAATAGCAGCCATATTATCTTATATTGAGCTTTCTTCACCTTTAAGAATATCCTCTAGAAAGCTTCATTTTCAGCCACTAATTGGTCAAGTAGGTGATGCACCTACTTATGTACATCAAGCACCTCAAAAGGTCAAACTAGGTGATGCACCTACTTGATTTCACTTGATCTTATATATTGGGCTTTGACAGATTTGGTTGCTGGGCCTAAATTTCATTTTCCTTTTATTTAACTTAGTTTGACCTCAAGTGATTCCATTAGCATAGGCCCAAATCTGATCAATAAACCTTGGCCTTTTAAACTAGATCCATATAGCTCAAGTAGGTGATGCACCTACTTGGTCCTTTGGAATGGTCAATAAGTCAAAGTAGGTGATACACCTACTTGTCACCTACTAGCTTAGTTAAGTCAAGCAAGCAGCTCACTTATTTTATTCCATTTTTTAAATATTAATCCCTTTTGCTTTAACTGCGCACTAAACTTTCAACTTTAAGCTCAATTACCACCTTACTGTCTCTTTAAATACTCCCATTGGAGTTAACTTGCAGTACACATGTTGAAATGTGCAAGGCATCACATCACCTTCCGAGCTAGTTTAAACCAACACTAATCATATAAGAATCATTGTCCCTCACCTACACAATAAGGCTATGTCAAGTATCACAAGAATATAACAAGCATATGCATAATACGGGCTGTTACATCCTTGCCCCCTTAAAACATTCGCCCTCGAATGTTAGCATGGTTATCCAACCCAAACAGGTTCAAGCCTAAGTTAGTACTACTAATAATCACATAATACATATAGACTTATACTTACTTTTCAACGCCGCAACTACACATTGTCATCCTTCTCATCAATTTGAAAGAGATGAGGATATTTCAATTTCATTGCTTCTTCGGCTTCCCATGTAACTTCTTCTACTTGTTGGTTCCTCCATAATACTCATACAGAAGCTACTTCTTTATTTCTTAACTTCCTAACTTGTTGATCGAGAATAGAAATGGGTACTTCTTCATAAGTGAGATCTCTCGTAACCTATACATCTTCAGTAGGAGTAATACGAGATGGGTCACCTACGCATTTTCAAAGCATTGAGACATGAAACACCGGATGAATGGTTGAAAGCTCTTGAGGTAGCTCTAACTCATACACAACTTTGCTAATTCTTTGGATAATCTTATATGGCCCTATATAGCGTGGACTCAACTTTCCCTTTTTACCAAACCTCATTACCCCTTTCATTGGTGACACCTTAAAGAAAACCCAATCCCCTATAGAAAATTCTAGTCCTCTCCTTCTAACATCTGCATATGATTTATGTCGACTTTGAGCTATTTCTAACCGCTGCTATATCACTTTGACTTTTTCCATAACTTGATGAAGAAGATCTGGCCCAAATAAGACAGTTTCACCTGTTTCGAACCAGCCAATTGGGGATCTACATTTTCTACCATATAAAGCCTCATAAGGTGCCATTTTAATACTTGAATGGTAGCTATTGTTGTATGCAAACTCGAGCAATGGGAAATGATCATCCTAACTACCTTTGAAGTTCAATATACAAGCTCGCAGCATATCCTCAAGTGTTTGAATTGTACGCTCTGACTGTCTGTCTGTTTGGGGGTGAAAGGCTATAAAATTTACTTGTGTGCCCAAACTCTTCTTCAATGACTTCCAAAAATTTGCAGTGAATTGAGTTCCCCTATGAGATATAATAGAGATTGGCACTCCATGTAGACGAACTATCTCTTTAATATACAACCTCGCATATTCTTCAATTCTATTTCTTTAATATATAACCTCGCATATTCTTCAATTGTATAAGTAGTCTTGACCGGCAAGAAATGCGCTGATTTGGTCAGTCTATCAACAATTACCCATATAGATTCAAACTTCCGAAATGAACGAGGCAAACCAGTGACAAAATTCATGCTGATCATGTCCCACTTCCAAATTGGAAGTTCTATACACTGCATATATCCTCCGGGCTTTTGGTGCTCTACTTTTACTTGTTGACAATTTGGACATTGAGCCATGAATTCCGCAATGTTCTTCTTCATGTCCCCCCACTAATACATTTCTTTCAAGTCATGATACATTTTAGTTGACCCCGGATGGTTAGAATATCTCGAATGATGTTCTTCCATCATAATCATGTTTCTTAATTCATCTACATTAGGTACACACAATTTGTTTTGACATCGAAGTACTCCCTCTTGCATAAGTTCAAATGCCTTTGTCATACCCTGTTGTACATTCTCCTTAAGGTTTAATAGAATAAGATCAGTGTGCTGCTTCTCTTTCACTTCCACTACTAATGAGGATTCTGCCGCATTTTGCACAATAACACCTTCGTCTGGAGATTCAAGAAGGCGAACCCCTAAGCTAGCTAGTTGACATAGATCCTTAGTTATTCCTTGTCTTTCCACAGACTGCCCATAAGTGCTTGCCATTATTTTACGACTTAATGCATCAGCTACTACATTTGCTTTCCCGAGATGATACAAGATATCAATATCATAATCTTTTAATAGCTCCAGCCATCTTCGTTGCCTCAGATTTAGGTCCTTTTGCTTAAAGATATATTTCAAACTCTGGTGATCAGTGTATATGTCAACATGAACTCCATACAAGTAGTGGCGCCATATCTTTAAAGCAAACACAACTACTGCTAGCTCTAGATCATGGGTTGGATATTTTTTCTTATGTGGCCGCAGTTGCCTTGAGCCATAAGCTATTACTTTACCATGCTGCATCAATACACATCCTAGGCCCACTCCCTAAGCATCACAATACACTGCATACCCCTCTATTCCTTTTGGAAGTACCAATATAGGTGTAGAATTTAATTTATTCCTCAACTCTTGGAAGCTTCTTTCACATTCATCACTCCACTGAAACTTGATTTCTTTGTGTGTTAGCTTTGTTAAGGGTGCAACAATGGAAGAAAATCCTTCAACGAACCTTATGTAATAACCTGTCAATCCAAGAAAACTACGGATCTCCGTAGGCGTTGTAGGTCTTGGCCAGTTTTTCACGGCTTCTATCTTCTGGTTATCAATCCTTATTCCTTTATCGGATACAATATGACCTAAGAATGCCACATATTTCAACCAAAACACACATTTAGAGAACTTCGCATACAACTTACGATCACAAAGAATTTGTAAAACCTGCCGCAAGTGATTAGCATGGTCATCTTCTGATCTTGAATACACCAAAATGTCATCTATGAATACTATCACGAACACATCTAGAAATGGCTTGAATACCCTATTCATCAAATCCATAAAAGCTGCTGGTGCATTTGTTAGCCCAAATGACATGACTAAAAACTCAAAATGACCATACCGTGTCCAGAAAGCTGTCTTGGGAATATCTTTGTCTTTGACCCTTACTTGGTGATACCCCGACCTCAAGTCGATCTTTGAAAAACACTTAGCACCTTGTAACTGATCAAACAAATCATTAATTCTAGGAAAGGGATATTTTTTTTTAATCGTTACCTTATTCAACTGCCGGTAGTCGATACACATTCTTAACAAGCCATCTTTCTTGCGTACAAATAAAACTTGTGCTCCCCATAGGGACATACTTGGCCTTATGAATCCTTTTTCTAATAAGTCTTCTAATTGATCCTTCAACTCCCATAATTTTTCCAGGGCCATTCTATATGGAGGAATCACATCAATACCAAACTCTACTTCTCGTTATGGAGGCAAACCCGGAATATCTTCAGGAAATACATCGGGAAATTCATTTACCAATGGAATGGATTAAAGAGTTAGTGGCTCCGCATATATATTTTTCACTCTCACTAGATGACATATGTATCCTTTGGACATCATCTTCTTCGCCTTAAGATAAGAAATAAATTTACCTCTTGGTGTCCCAATATTACCTTTCCATTCAAGGACGGCCTCTTTTGAAAAATGGAAATGCACCATCTTAGTTCAGCAATCTACCGTGGCATAACAAGAAGCTAACCAATCCATACCCATTACAACATCAAAATCCACCATTTCTAGCACAACAAGGTCAGCCAATGTATCATGATCACAAATAGTTACAATGCAATTACGATAAACCCTTCTAGCTATAATAGACTCATCAATCAGTATAAACACTTCAAATGGCTTCACTAATAATTATGGTGCTCTTTTGAACTTTTCAGCAATCAATGGAGTAACATATGATAGTGTAGACCCCAGATCCATTAATACATATAAAATATGTGAAAAGATGGACAATGTACCTGTAACCACATCCGGTGAGGCTTCTAAATTTTGTCAATCCCCGAGAGCATATGTGCGATTCTGAACTCCACTAGAACTAGTTGATCCCCTAGCTCATCTACCACGACCAATAGGCATCTGTCCCCTACCTAAAGAAGGTGCTGATGATAAGGATGCATTAACTGATCTAGTAGGTTGTTCCACACCACCCACACCCCTATGAGGGAAATTTCTCATCATATTACCTAGTGTACCACACCAAAAACAAACATTTGTCCCAAACCAACATGCACCTAAATGATTTCTTCCACATTGTTTACAAGGCTGTCGAGGAGGTCTTGATTGGCTCATACTTCCCTGTTCTTAGTACCCAGCTATTCGTGAACCTTGGCTTTCACCTTTTTGCCCAAACTGATTGCCCCTAGACTCTTGAAATCGAGGTGGGGCACTAGTTGTAGAGTAGGAAGATGATGGCCTAGGCCGTCTGTTAAAGAACCGAGGCCTAACATCACCTTGGGATGGTGTAAACTGCCCCATGGATCTGGCCCTCTTAGAATGCCTTGTTTCCGACTCTTGTGTCCTTCTTCTTTGCCTTTGATCCTCCAACTTTTGCACAAAAGCTTGCATCCTTGCTATATCCATATATGTATTCAACGAAGCAATGGTATTGTCTCTAACCAGATATGAATCTAATCTATCCACATATTGATGAACTATATCCTCCATAGTAGCTACTACATTAGGAGCATACCTAGACGAGGAATTAAATTTGAGATTATACTCTCTCACGCTCATACTTCCTTGGTGGAGATTTAAGAATTGATCTGCACGGGCCTCTCGAATCTCCAATGGCAGGTAATGGTCAAGGAATGCCTTTTTGAACTCTTTCCACGTAGCTGAAGGTGCACCTGTTCCCCTAGATTGCTTCCAAGCTTCATACCACAATATAGCCACACCCTTTAATCTATATGCTGCTAGCTCGAGCGTTTCTTTACCACTTACATGCATAACATCGAAAGTGTGTTGGATTGATCTATAAAGTCTTGTGGATCTTCATTAGGATCTGACCCGGTGAATGATGGAGGGTCTAAATTAAGGAAATCACGTATCCGCGTGCCAGCTGCTCTACCTACACCACTAGTACCTGCAACTAGTCCTTCTTGCCTTTGGCCATGGCCAACAACTATATGAGTCAATAATTGGACTGCATTCATCAAATCTTGCTTGGTAGCATTAATAGGGGGTTCTTAAGGTGCAACTTCCCTCCTTAGATCTTCTGGAGATGGAGGGGTCGGGGAAGTCTGTGATAGAGACTCATCTTGAGCCTCACTTTGAACAACTTGATTAGGTGGTGGTTGGCTGGTCCCTTCTTGGGCAGCCACATTTACTCGCTTACATGTACTTTTACTCCTTCTCGTAACCGGCATCTTTGCTATAATAAAGCAATTCAGAAGTTAGATATGATTCACCTACAACATTGGTTCTATCGCACTATCTAAGAAATGAAAGAAAAGAGACAACTCATACATGACTTGTAGCCTCCTGTTTATAAATGTGGTGCCCAACACATCCATAAGCAATACTCTACACAGACACGGCTTTGTAGACTCCCTAGGATGACTTGCTCAGATACCACTTTTGTCACGCCTCAAATCCCATGAAGACGGACAGGCACCCGATGCCATCAAGGCCCAAGAGAACCAACATGCAACCTGTGCTTACTATGCTTATAACTATGACACTCTTGTGACAAGTTCACATAGGATGCAGCGATACGAACCAACATAAGTTGATCCAAAACATATTTACAAGACTTGGTCGTTGAGGCCACAACTTGTTAAGACACAACTGAACCATATATATAAGTCTACAAAGCCTCTAAAAGATAGAAAACCTTAGAGTAGGTCGGGATAGACCCCACCTTACTCTTAACTATGATACAATACCAAAATGAGATACGAAGGACTCAGCAAAGATCTGAATCAATCTGGAGCTCACCAAAAGTAGTTGAGTGTCGTAAGCTCCAACTGAGGAGGTCTACTAGCTGAAGTACTTGTGCCTGCATCATGAAATACAGCGACCCTCGCGAGGGACGTTAGTACGAAAAAATGTACTGATTATGCAAGGCAATAACATATATAAAATAAGTATTCGAATAAAACAAAGTATCAATATATATTTGCATAAATCAGAACAGAAGACCACATTTGTTAACTGTAGTGGGATCATGTATGTTACATTCTTGTCTTTACCTTTCTGTGTGTTATGATCTTTATAAGGCATGTGATAGGAATGACTAGCGGATCAGTGGTAGAAGAGGTTGACCCATGCTAGGCATTTTAACCCCTGGGATGCGATCCTCATAATTATACAAATTGGGATCGGCCCATGCTAGGTTTTTACCCCTAAGCCATCCTTTATACCAATTGGGATCGGCCCATGCTAGGCTTTCACCCCTTAGCTGCCACCCTTAATTATACAGATTGCTTTACTTAGATTCTTTAATCCTTGAGATTGTTGTTTTGGTGGTCATAATCATTTTTTATATTTGGAACTACAGACCAGTAGTAGAAGACATGAAAATAATACTTCAGGGCAGTAACAATGACATAATTATCTATGTAACATCAATGCATTACTTGTGAGCTTAAATGACACGATTGACTTCAACTGACTAAGAAGAGGATTCACCAAACTTGCTTTTGCAAATACCATTTCTATACCAGCACATAGGATGATAATTACACAAATATAGAGTAGTGAACATATAATGAAGTAATTCTATACACTAAGAAGAGGAGTAATATTGTCAGCTATTTGGAGATCGTACGCTGCCACTATATTTCCATTAGTTGGAATAAAACTTCGGAAATTCCCTTATTGATATTGGTTGCAAGTATTAGATTTCATGCCGAAGAATATTAAATCGAATAGCCTTACATACCTTATCCTCTGACCAATACAACTATCACGATTCAGCCTCCCCTTTCAAGTTTTAATCTACAATATAAGTCATGATAAACTTAAATTAGCAACGATCACACCGTGAGGCTCATAAAACAATAGCTAACTTTGATGGATAATGAGTCCATACAGCCCTTAAAACAATATGTATCACCACACCCTCCTTATCTGCCCAATACATACATTATATATCATTTTCCAAGATTACCCAAACTGCACCAACAACAATACAAATAAAACAGCCTCAAATATTCTTTATCATACAACCAATTATTGAACTCACCACCCCCTTGAGTTCTTTATAACAGCACACCCATAATTCCTCACTCAAACTCATTCATAAGGAGAAAGAAAATGGAGCAGTCACCTTACCTCAATTTCTGCAACTTCTCGTTATAACTTGAATTAATTTAGAACTTCAACTTCCCTTCACACTTAAACCAAAGAACAAGAGAAAATTATCTTAATAATTAAGGAAAGTGAGCAGTAGCTTGTGGGAACTTCTGCCTTGTACTTATAATTAAGCATGAATAACATGTTTTCCTCATCATCCATGGGAGAATTAAGCTAAATCCATAAGTGTTTTCACTTACCTTGTCTTGCAGAGATGAGGGTTTCTTCAAGAACCCTAGAAGAACTTTAAGGTTGTTGTTTCAATCCTTAAGAGAAAAGAGAGAGAGAGCTGGAGTTAATCCTCAATATTGTGTGTTAAAATGAGTGAGAATAGCAGCCATATTATCTTATATTGAGCTTTCTTCACCTTTAAGAATATCCTCTAGAAAGCTTTATTTTCAGCCACTAATTGGTCAAGTAGGTGACGCACCTACTTATGTCTATCAAGTAGCTCAAAAGGTCAAACTAGGTGATGCACCTACTTGCTTTCACTTGGGATTATATATTTGGCCTTGACAGATTTGGCTGCTGGGCCTAAATTTCATTTTCCTTTTATTTAACTTAGTTTGGGCCTCAAGTGAGTCCATTAGCATAGGCCTAAATCTGATCAATAAACGTTGGTATTTGAAACTAGATCCATATAGCTCAAGTAGGTGATGCACCTACTTGGTCCTTTGGATTGGCCAATAAGTCAAAGTAGGTAATGCACGTACTTGTCACCTACTAGCTTAGTTAAGTCAAGCAATTTGCTCACTTATTTTATTCCATTTTCTAAATATTAATCCCTTTTGCTTTAATTCAGCACTTAACTTTCAACTTTAAGCTCAATTACCACGTTACTGTCTCTTTAAATACTCCCGTTAGAGTTAACTTGCAATACATATGCGGAAACGTGCAAGGCATTACATCACCTTCCGTGCTAGTTTAAACCAACACTAATCATATAAGAATCATGGTCCCTCACTTATACAATAAGATTATGTCAAGTATCACAAGAATATAACAAGATATGCGTAATACAGGCTGTTACAGTAAAACTCGTCGAGCCCAGGAAAGTATTGGCGAATCGCCAACCATGTCTGTGACCCCGATGTTTACCGCCGTTTGAACGTCCAAATTTTCTTGGAAAGTTCTGTAAAACTCGATGAAGTAAACGACTGTTTGGCGAAACACTGATTGACTTAGCAATCAAGACTACTGTCACCAAATGAGCATAAACTGGACGGTTTGCGAGTTAAAGGTTTCAAATTCTACAACTTGTTCACTTTTACACGCTTTCATTCCTCTAACTGCATTTTTGCACACTAATTTCCATATATTCCTGCATTACCTAAAGTGTTTTAGTTATAAATGTATGCTCGGAACATGGATTGCACTTTAAATTGTTCAGCGCAAAAGGGTGGTTGTGAAGCATTCGAGAATAAGGTTTGAAAGTAGGCGTATTGGGCTACCTAGAGAAGCTGTGTAGAGCTCGCTAAACCACTCAGCAGTCCGCTTAACATCCCCACCTCGCCTTATTTGTAATGCAAATTTGTTGAAGGATTATAACTCGAAGCAGCAAATATAGCCAAACATAAAGTCACAGGAGGAAACATGTCACCCCGACAGATGTATAAGATGCTTAACCAGGATTATTCTCTAGCCCTCTCTCTGTCTTTCTCTAATTTGACCCTTGACTTATTGTTTTATGCATTTGAGGACAATAGTTTTTGTATTATGGTGGGGTGAAGCCTACCTTTTGTGCGACTACTATTATTTATTTTTTTGTGTTTATATTTGGGTTGTTCTGTTTAACTGATGTTATATACTGTTTTGTGGATGTTTAAGTTTATGGCTTCCTTTTTGTTATAATTGAAAAATGATTTTTACCCTTCTAAAGAATTTTAAATTTTTCATAAATTTTCACCACCTTTTGCATGATTGAATGTGACTGTTCTTTTGCAAAATTAAATCTCGGTCCCGATCAATACCAATGACTTGAATAGTGCTCTCAATCGAACGAACATGAATGCGCGGCTACGATGAGGCCAAATGAAGTTGCATAGACAATATGTGAACTTTTTGCATCTCGTTGTGATTAGCCATTTATAAAAACGATTCTCTTGTGATGACCGTTACACACTAGCGAAAGTGTGGAGTCTTGTTTGACTTATAGTGTCAATGCCTAGTGTGATGAGCTTACCTTTGAACTATGCATGATAGATCCTATAATTTTCCCCGTTGGTCCGGTCAACTGAGTGATGCTATCTCTTGATATGATCTTCGGCAACTTCTGCAAATTTGAGCCAATTTGACATATACCTCTTTCTGGCCTACATTGTGAGCATTGTGAACCTCTTTTTAACACCCCTTGAGCCTTACCTTTCTTTGGAAGAAACTTGACTAAAACATGACCCTTCTATATCCATTACCCTTAATCCTCTTGATTTGTGGTTGATTGAATAGCCAACTTAGGCCAAAATCCTAAGTTGGGGGTGTGTTGAAAAGGAAAGGGAAAGTAAATAAGTGCTAGGAAAGTTTCCTCTTACCCATAGTTTTGAGAAATATGGAACCCCTCCATATAAAAAAATATAAAAAAAGACAGAAAAGAAAAAGAAAAAGAATGAAAAAGAAAGTTGTGGAATAAAGTACAAAAGATATGGGTTCCCAAACAATCCATGGAAAGTGAATAATAGGATGACTTATGAGCAATAATGAAAATGATGAAGGAAAAAGGAAAGGAAGTGTTGAAAGCACCACACTTCATGAGGATGAAAGTCACTGAGCCTAAATGACCATACCTTTGCACACAGCCCCATTACAAGCCTTAAAAGACCTTTTTGATCTTGAGTGAGCTGAAACAAATGTCGATTGGAAAATATAAGCAAACCTATTGGTGAAAGCATGCATTGTTTTCATCTTTGTGAGTGTGAGCGTTGCATGTTATTCCTGAACTTTAAATGATTAAATCATTATGTGCGAATATGGAATCATTCTTTGTGTGAGGGCATTTGAACACTATAGTTGAGTTTGAACTTCCATTTGAAGCAAGTATTGTGAGCATGAGATTCGTTGATATTGGTGAGTCACAACTTGAATATTTGAGTGCACATTTTATCTTTTGCATAAGTAAATTGAGTCTTGTTGAGTGCATTCATGATTGCGACTTGTGTAGCACTATTCAAGACACCCTTTTTGAATGGCTGAACTTGAGTTTGCTTGAGGAAAAACAAAAGTTTAAGTTGGGGGAGTTGATGAGTCCACAAATTGGACTCATTTCGGGAGATATTTCAATAGAAATTGTGTCCTCAAATGCTTATTTTATCTCAATATCTGATGAAAACCCTCAAGTTTCAAGTATTTGATGTTTGAAGGAAAGCATGGACACTACGTCACAAAAAGGAATGAAAAGGCTGAGAAGAACAAAGAAATGAAGGCCTGAGAATTGCCAAGTCCAATTGGCGAGTCACCGAAGGGTCTTACTTCGCCTTTTGTTCCAGTGTGCGAAGCCTTGAAGGAAAGGATCAAGTCGGCGAAGATAGGGAGCAGTCGATGCATCGCCGAGAAGTTCCTCGAGGAAGTACCATGTCGCCCAATGAGCCAGAGCACGACGATGCTGAAGGGTGGTGAAAGATGGCAATGAACTACACCAAAGGGTGAATCGTCGACTTGATCAGCTATTCCGACTAATGACGCCGAATGATCCGCTGCAGCACAAATCTGTGAAAACTATAAATACTAGTTTGAGTTGTAGTTTTAAGAGTTGAACAATTATTACAATTTTCATACATAATAGTACTGTTTGATATTTTTGCTCTGAGTTTGAGAGGGTTTTGAAGACTTGAAGAAAAAAAGGGTTTCATCTCCAAGGATTTGGACTTGGGTCTCTTGGATTATTCATTATTGGCATGTAACAAGACTTAAATCTTCATACCCATTTGAATGCAAGCTCATTTAGGTATAAATTTCTATCTCTTGATGTGTGGCTAAAAACCCCAATTCTTAAGGTGTGATTTAGCGAATATGGGTTAAGATAATTGTTGGGTCTTGCTTGCTAATAGTTTAATCGTAGTTTAATTGTGATTTTGTTTAGTGGTTGTGGATGAATTTAATGAATTTGTAGTTACAAATACAAGTTTATTTATATGTTTTGGGCTTGCTCGAGAGAGAGATCGTAAAACTAAGACCACTAGATTGATGGCCAATGTCAGTGGGTCAACATGAGGCTCAGCTCGAGAGAGTGAACCCTAGTCCCATATCCACACACTCAGCTCGAGAGAGTTAGTGGGTTAAGGTGGAGGTTGTTCTTCATGCAGCAAGTGGGCGTCACAATTACTCGAAAGAGAGCTTATCCCCCTTAAGTCTAGCCTAGTCACAATTACTCTATGAATCTTCTATCGAAAACATGTACCCAATAATCTAGCTGAACCTGTATTACTGTCACATCCCAAGGATCCCCTCTCATTACTTAGAAACCCTTGTTTATTTTTATGTTTTTACCTTATTTGTGGCAAACGTTCCCCCCCCCCCCCGAATTGTTAATTAACACTCTTGTGTCCCCCTTTTAATTTATGATGTTTTTATAATCGTTAATGTCTTTAGCTACGACTAGTTAGAACTAAGTTTTATTTTTCTATTAATTATCAAAACCACTCTCTTGGGAATAATCCCAACCCTTGGTTAGGTTACTAAACTATTATACGATCGTAGACACTTGCATCAGAAGTTGTGTCTTGATTATGCAAACATCAAGGAATAAGACCCATGTGAGGGAATAGATGTTGTCATTCCTAAAGGTTTGATGAGGGTTCATAGACAAGTGTTGATCAAGTTAAAAATTAGGAAGTACCAAGATGAGATTATGTGTGATGTAGTCCCAATACAAGCTTGTCATGTGCTACTCAGAAGACCTTGGCACTATGATCGTTCAACCAAACATGAGAGGAGAACCAACAAATATTCACTTGTGTGGAAATATCATAAATTTGTCTTTCATCCTATATCACACTCTCAAGTTAATAAAGTGTATAAAAATATGAGTGAGTTGAGGGAGAAAAGGATAGCTGAGGAAGAACATATGGAGGCTGAGGGCAAGGAAGAGGAAGAAATGAGAAAGTTGAAGGAAAAGGCCCAATTGTTGTTGGCTAAGTACAAAGAGATAAGGGAGGAAGTGGAGGCCAAAAGTTCTTTGATCCTTATCACACATAGGGATCATGTTTTGCAAACAAAGCAATCTCATTCTTCTCTTCCCAATTCTATTTCCCTTCTTTTGCAGGATTATAGGGATGTCTTCCAAAAGTATTTACCAAGTAGATTACCCCCTCTTAGGGAAATTCAGCACCAAATTGATTTCGTGTCGGGAACACAATTTCCAAAAAAATCGGCTTATCAAAGTAATCTTAAGGACACCAAAGAGATACAAAGGCAAGTTGAGGAACTCCTCAACAAGGGCTATGTAAGAGAAAGTATGAGTCCGTGCATCATTCTGACCCTATTGGTTCCAAAGAAATATTGAACATGGCGCATGTGTGTTGATTGTCGGGCAATCAACAAGATCACGGTAAAGTATGGTCATCCTATCCCTTGATTAGATTATATGCTTGATGAGATCAATAGCTCTTGTGTGTATTCAAATATTGATCTTAGGAGTGGTTATCATCGAATCTGGATGAATCCCGGTGATGAATGGAAAACTGCATTCAAGACCAAGTTTGGTCTATATGAATGGTTGGTGATGCCTTTCAGTCTCACCAATGCTCCTCGTACTTTTATGTGTCTCATGAATAATGTGATGAATCCCTTTATAGGGAAGTTTGTGGTTGTCTATTTTTATCATATCTTGATTTATAGTAAAACCATGCATGAGCATATAGACCATTTGAGATGTGTGTTTGATGTGCTTAGGAAGGAGAAACTTTATTCTAATCTTGAAAAGTGTTCATTTTATGTTGATGAAGTTGTTTTCTTGGGGTTTGTTGCAAGTTCAAGAGAGGTTGAGATTGATGAGTCTATGATAGACACTATAAATAATTGGCCAATTCCGAAATCCATAAGCGATGTTAGAAGCTTTCATGGGTTGGCTAGTTTTTATAGGTGGCTTGTCAAAGGATTTAGTACCATAGCTGCTCCCTTGAACGAGGTAATCCAAAAGGATAAGCCTTTTAAGTGGGGGGAAGAGCAAGCCAAAGCTTTTGAGTCTTTAAAAGTAATGCTTAACTCCACTTCTTTGTTGCAATTACTTGAATTAGAGAAAATGTTTGAACTGGAATATGATGCTAGTAAAGTAGGCATTGGATCCGTTTTAATGCAAGACCACAAGCCCATTGCTTATTTTAGTGAAAAGCTTAAAGGTGCTACTTTAAACTATTCCACTTATGATCTTGAATTGTATGCTTCGATTAGAGCTTTGGGTAATTGGAAACACTACTTGTGGCCCAAGGAATTTGTCATTAGGACTGACAATGAGTCCGTAAAGAATATTCGGGCCCAAGGAAAGTTGAACAAAAGTTACGCCAAATGGATTGAATTCCTTGAAACTTTCCCTTATGTAATTCAATACAGAAAGGGAAAGGGAAATGTGTTAGCCGATGCCTTATCTAGGAAACATGGGTTGATAAATACTTTGTCTTCTAAATTGATTGGCTTTGAATGTTTGAAGACAATGTATCCCAATAATCCCATGTTTGATCATATATTCCAAGATTGTGAGGAATGGGAGAGGGAAAGGTGGATTATGGACAGATCTTCTACTCCCTATTCTGAATTTGATGGTTTCTTGTTCAAAGGCAAGAGACTATGTGTGCCTATGAGCTCTTGGAGGGAACTATTTGTGAGGGAGGCACACAATGAAGGATTAACGAGTCATTTTGGTGTTGATAAAATAAGGGGAATTCTCGAAGAACAATTATATTGGCCTAAGATACACAAATATGTTGCTCAATTTTGTGTCCAATGTATTGAATGTCGATGCGCTACGTCAAGTCTCCTTCCCCATGGTATATACACTCTATTCTCTTCCCCTCAAAGACCTTGGCTTGATATTTCAATGGATTTTGTTTTGGGTTTGCCAAGGACAAAAAGAAGTAAAGATAGAATCTTTGTTTGTAACACCTCGGAACCCAGACTCCGAAAATTACAGCAGAAATTTACTTGAACTAGTGAACCACGGCAGGGTTCACGGACCGTGATAGGGTCCATGGTCCGTTGACCTGCCCGTAGACTTCAGTCTTTAGTCCCTTCCTAGCAGAGATGGACCACGGGACCCTACACGGGCCGTGGACCACCTCAAAAGCCATGGGAGAGCTCATGAGAACCAGGCAGAACCCCACTAAGCTCCATCATCAGACCACGGGACCCTTCACGGGCTGTGGTGGCCCACGTGATGTGTATCCAGTAGACCACCAAGCCTAGCCCATAGACCCCTACGCCTGAGTGAGGACCACGTGGACCTTCACAGTCCGTGCTCCTCCACACGATCCGTGGTAGGGATCGTGGACAGGACCCCCAGAACCAATAGCCACTGACCAAGGACCACGACCTGTCCCACGGTTCGTGGTCCCTTTCACGGTTCGTGAAAGTGGTCGTGGTCGGCCCCGTCTGATTTTTAAGTAGGGTTATATTGGTCTTTTCCATTATGCGTTGGGCACCTAAACTAAGTCGTTTAACCCCTAAACTATATGGTTTTGGCGAGTATTAACCTAGAAAACAAATTAGAACCTACCATAGTCAATCATTTTCTCAATAAATTGAACAAACTAGAGAAATAGAGGAGAAGAAGTCGACCAACCGTAGTTCCAAAATGCAGCAAGGTTTTCATCAGTTTTAACCCTGAAATGGAAAGATTTCCCTATGGAATTTGTCATCAGGTATGTGGGATTTCACTTGTAGGTTCCTTTCACCCATTAGGTCCCTAGGTTTCAGTCAATTTCTCGATTCCCTTGATAATATGTAGACCTAGGGTTTCTTAAATGTTAGAAATTTGCTGGGTTTTAGCTGTTAGTATGATCCAAATCATATTATCACGTTGTTGCTCAGTTTCTTGCATGAAATTCAGAACCCTAGCTATGTAGTTCTTCTAGTTCATGAATTGCACATGCTAGGTCAGTTAATTCAAATATATACATACATGCTTCAGTTTACGAATGTCACAATATCAGTATAATTGTTGCATTCTCAGTTTGCATGTTCGTATTTTGAGTTATCCAGTAATACATCATTTTAGTTATAATATTGCTTATTTACATAATCAATTGGGAGTAGCTTAATACCGAGTGGACCAGGGTCAGTCACCCTCAAGTCCCAGAACTACGTGCCCCCATAGGTTGTAAGTTCCCTCTGTGGGTAACATTTTTGTTATCACACCAGTCATGCCTTTATACCTCTGGTAGGGTATATCGGGTCCTCTCGATGGGGCGTATACATCAGATTCCACATTTATCTCATGTGCTTTATGTCGGTCATTAGTAGCTCCCACAATTCAGTCAAATTCTATTGCATTGACCATGTTATCTGTTCAGTATTCAGTCTCAGCATGTTGTAAACTTGGTCATTGCATTTAGTTAGCTCATTTTCAGTATATTAAGTTTCCTTATCATGTTCGGATTATATCATTGCTTTACTGCTTTGTTCAATTATGTTGTTATTCAACTTTACTCTATCCTGCATGCTCAGTACCTTTCAAGTACTGACGCATACTCTGCGCTACATCTTCTTGTGATGTACGTTCAGGTTCTCAGCTTCCAGATCACGCATATATCAATTCCCGATCTTCAGTTCAGCAACATCAATGGTCAGTCCTCATTCCTCGAGGACGATAGACATGTCTATTTTCTATTTTTAGTCTTTAGTTTCAGTTTTGCTAGATCTAGCTGGGGCATGTCCCGGCATTTCTAGTAGTAGAGGCTTTATTTCAGACATAGTTAGATTTAGCTTTAGTTTTGAGTTCATCTTAGTTCTTGTTGAACTCTTCTCAGATTATTATATTCAAATAGTTATGGATATTCCCCATCATTTTCCTTATGATATGTTTTAAGCTTCCGCACAGTATATCTATTTTAGTAAATTTCTTAGTATGCTTATGATTATGCCAACACGGTTAGCTTTGGGTCATTTGTGATCCTAGGTCTCGTGTCTACGTCCTGGGGATAGCTCAGGGCATGAGAAACATGGTATCAGAGCATTAGGTTTAAGTGTCCTAGGATGTCTACAAAGCGGAACTAAGTAGAGTCTTTTTACATAGGTGTGAAGTGCACCATATCTAATGAGAGGGAGGCTACAAGGTGTTTTAGGAAAACTTTATTTTCTTGCTTCTCTTATCGTGCTTGATAAGTGATCTAACTTCTCATTCTAATACTTCTTTATGCATTTCAGATCATGCCTCCTCGTAGAGCTTACTCAAGGAATGTGAATGTCAGGAACGCAAATGCAGCTCCTCCAGTCCTAGATCAGGAAGTTTTGAATGCTAAGTTTCAGAATGCTATAGAATTTTTGGCTCAGAGTGTGACCAACCAGGGCAACTGACAGGTTCTAGTTCCGGTAAATGCTAATGTTAGGTCAGCTATAGCTAGAGTGCAGGATTTTGTTAGGATGAACCCCCCTGAGTTCTTAGGATCACAGATTGGTGAGGATCCCCAAAACTTCATAGATGAGGTCAAAAAGGTCTTTGAAGTGACTCAGGTAACTGGGAATGATCGGGTTGAGTTGGAATCTTACCAGCTTAAGGATGTCGCTCATATCTGGTATACTCAGTTGAAAGAGAACAGGGGTACAAATGCAACTCCTATTACTTGGGATTGCTTTAGTGAAACCTTTCTGGACAAGTTCTTCCTAAGAGAGCTAAGGGAGGCAAAAGCTCGGGATTTTATGAACTTGAGGCAAGGTAACATGATAGTCCAAGAGTATGGGCACAAGTTCACCCAACTCTCCAGGTATGCTCCTCACATGGTTGCTGATTCGAGGGCCCAAATGAACAAGTTTATGTATGGAGTGTCAGACTTAGTGAAAATAGAGTATAGCAATGCTATGTTGCTGGGAGATATGAACATCTCTAGGCTCATGACTCATGCTCAGCAGATTGAGGGAGATAAGCTTAGGGAACAGGCTAAGGAGAACAAGAAGGCTAGGATATGGAACTATGAGTATTCTAAACAGAAACTAGGTTGTGAAAATCGCTCGCAGGGTCAGCAGAAATCTTCATCCCCAGCCCCTTGATCAGCTAGTGTTCCATGTTCGAGGTTCAGACATGATCAGAAAGGTAGGGCATCAAGCTCTAAGTCTTAGGGGAGTGTTTCAGGCACCAGAACCTACCCAACTTGTCCTTAATGTTGTAAGAACCATCCGGGCGAGTGTCTTGCAGGAAAGGAAGGATGCTTTGGGTGTGATGATTAACGTATCAAGACACTTCATCCGTAATGTGTCAACGATTCTTAAGTAGTAATATAACCAACTAAGTGAGTTGGGGTCGACTCCTAAGGGAGTGGTACATATTTCAGAATCAATAGGAAAGCATGAATATGCTCAAGTCAATTATAGCTAATAAAATATTCATGAGTAAAAGCATGGTTCAAGTTAGGGGTGACACAAGTGTCAAATATCAGGGGATTTGGTTTCAACTATCAGCTACAACAACAAATAACACGAAAATAGTAAGTATATAGACCAGTTCTTGGGATGTGATTGGATTATGGGTAAAGGTAGACAATTGGGTGATTGAAATTAATATTGAATAGCTGTGAATTAGTGAATAAGCTAGACTTTAGTGGGGATAAACTTTCTCTCGAACAATTTACCCCGAATCAAATTGGTTTCTCTTGAACACCAGTAAGCAGCAATTAAGAACAGCCTACGTTTTAGTCCATTCACTCTCTCGAGTTGAATGTGTGGAAAAGGGTTTAGGGATCACTATCTCGAGCTGAACCATGACAGCCCAATACCCACATATCATCAAATTAGTAATCTTGGTTTTAAAACCTCTCTCTCGAGCAATCCAAAAACAGAAAGGTAGAGTTGCATTTGCAACTACAACCATTTAGATTAAGCCACAATTACTCAATGAAATCACTTTTAAACAGCATTTACACTATCAATTAACAATGCCCAGCAGCTAAATCAATCCATAATCACACCCCAAGAATTCGGGTTTTAGCTAGACATCATAAAAAGGTATAAATCATTACCAAATTGTATTTCCATCAACTGGGTAAGATTGATATTGTCTTTACAAATGTCTAAGATGAAGAATCTTCAACACCCACTTCCAATTTCTCAGATATGGAAGTCTTCAAATCTTTAAAGCTAAGGAAATATTGTCTTTAAACTCAGCTCTAAGCTCTCAAACTTGAAAACTGAAAAATAATGAAAACTATTGAATGCTAGTCTATGTAGGTTTGTAGGCACATACAAAAACTCACAACCAATAGAAACCAACTCACCTAAAGGAACCTCTCTAATAACATCCCGCACATAGTCCAAGCAAGATAAACAACTGCTAGTCACTAACCTTCGCGCCATAGATTAGATAACTCAAACTGTTGTGCTACTACAAAATCCATACCACACCACGAGGGGAATAACATGAATGACTATGGTAACAGTCTTAACAAAGAAATCTAAGATGATGTGAAAGGGGAATAACCATTCCATGTTCAAAATCACATTAAAGTCTAGTATAACAGGCAATATAAAGTTAGGCTAGTGTCAACCCTAGATAGTCACAAAATATCAAAATACCTGATTCTCTACAAAAGAGTCACCCATAAGGGTTGACACAAGAAACGATGCTGCCAAAGACTCATAAGTCATACTCAAACAAGAAACATAATATAAAAATACATATGAAAAGGTACAGCTCAGATCAAATAAAATTGAGGTGGGCTGATGGCATAAGAGAATTGTAAATGTGGTCACATTGTCTGATGCCTGAACCTCCACTTTTATTGGAGCTTCATATAAGTTGGCATGTCTTCCTCTACCCCAGGGATCTATCCTACCATCTTAACTACCTCCCTAAGACAACCACAAATACCGTGGTGACCACCACAAATACCCTGGTAACCACCATGACAATCCTAACCCTGGCCTCTACCTCTAATCGGATGTGCTACTTGTGGAGCTGGTAGAGCTTCTTGTGGAGATGAAGCAATACACCAATGCAAAAGGCAATCTTTGGACCACTGATCATAGTATCCACAATAATAATAACCCTTTGATGGTTGGCCCACATAGTAATGGCCAGTACAGAGTGAAGCACCTGACTAGGACCCATCTTGACTCTTACTCAAGTTGATATAACCCCGACTATATTAGTCACCCTCTGAAGACCCTAATTAGGCTGGTTGGATTGATCGTTCTAAAACTATTGTCTGCGCTATCATAAAAGTCCTTGAGCATAAGACAAGACCAATTGTAGCTTGCGTCATGCCTAGCTCTCTTATAGTTGCCCACATGGGCCTCACAATGGAGCTGTTCAATAGTATGGCATGGCCAACTATGTCCCAATTGAAATGGCCCGCTGGGACCACAGCCTGAGTCACAATCTTTAGCTGAAGTCTCAAACCATTGATGATGAAATAAACTCTCTTCCTCAGTAGGTAGAATTATGGTGGAATGGCAGGAGAGCTCATAAAACCTTGCCTCATACTATAATACCTCGGATACGAGAAGGGCATAGTAGCAGACTTTAGGAGTTGCAGGTGCCTCCAATGGAGGCCAACCACGGCCTGTGGATGGGAAAGTGGACCGTAGGTGTGGTCCTTGGATTGGTCACCCAACCAGGTCTAGAGGACCATGAACCACAGCCATACCAACAGACCGTCGTGTGGTCCATGGTCTGTGGATATGGTCCAGGGGACCAAAATGTCACCTTCTGATGCTAGACGATAGGCCATTGGTCAGACTACGGTTCGTCAGTCAAGGTCTGTGGGTCCTGTACTGGCATTTATTTTTAGGGGCAGTTCGTTCTTTGCCTAATTAGTCTAACCTGATACTATGTCGTTTTACCCTTCATTAAGACCCCTATATAAACATTTTAACCCCAAATTTCCCTCAATTGAATCCATCCTCTGAAATTTCTAGAGGAAGAACAAGTCTCCTCTCCAAAATATTTCTCTCTCTAGAATTCTTGAAAAAGAAGGGTCCAAGCTAGGGTTTTCAAGTCAAGTCTTCATTCCTCCATTGAAGATAAGCAATTGGCCTTGAGGTATGATAGTTTTCATCCATGGATCCGTTCCATTCATGGAGTTCCCAAATTCTCCTATTTTCAAAGTTAGAATTCCCCAATTGAGTTAGAATTTTCTTATATGTAATGGGATCTCCTAAATGATTGAATTATGATCTCTTATGCATGAATTGATGAAGTACTTTGTTTTTTATGATGATCCCCCATGAACCCATGTAAATCCCATGTTTTCCAATTATGATGAGACAATGAGGGTTTTTGATTATGAACTTATGAAATCAAGCATGAATTGATAGAATTATATGATTCTTATGATGAATATATACGAGCCCATATCTATTCCGTGATTTCTAGATGTTGATGTATGAAAATGGGTTTGGAACTAAGAAAGGTGAATTATGAAAGTTAGCATGTTCTTATGAGAATTATATATATGATTTAAGGATGCTTCGAGAGTGAAGTATCAATGATGTTGTTGTTGTTGTGTTGTTGAAAGGATATTCTCATATACACATCTATGCATGATTGTGAAAGGTATCCTCACATAATAAGGGTTCCTAAGGTTGAAAATCTATTCTCACCTAAAATGAACTAATGATTAAGGAATTATATTAATGTTGAGGCAAGAGGCAATTACCCATGGTCTCAATTGAATGACAAGAAGCGATTACCCATGTCGTGTGATGTAAGGACAAGAGGCAAGTACCCATGTTCCTTCAAAGACAAGTGGCAATTACCCAAGTCCCATACCTATGTGCCCCCATAGGATTGTCTAGAAAGACAATAGCTAGTGGATCCACAATAGCTAGAAAATTATGGTCATTACCATGGCAAGTAGGACACCCCTTTTCGGTGTGGAATAGACACCAGATTCCATGTTGCTAGCTCACATGGTCTTATATTTTGGTTGAGGCTTCTTCCCAAAATTAAGCAAAGTTATGATGAACCAAGGTTACTTTAAGGAAGTATCATAAGTATGTTTTAAAATGATGTTCACTTGCATTGATCATGGATTTATGACTTATGAATTTTAATTCTCAAGACACATCTTTTAGCTTGATCATTGCATACTTACGAAAATATCCCCTTTTTGCATGTTTTAAATGTTTATATGCATGGCTATAATACTTGTTACATTGTTTTCTGCTAACACATACTCTTGCCTAAATTTCCCCAAACGTACGGTCCGACTATCAAGATTATCACTTTTATGGCTAGAGGTTGATTGCGGATTTCGGAGCTTTGGTGAGTCTTCATGCTTCGAGGACAGACTTTCATTGTTCTTAGTTCCTTTCTTATTTTCTATTTTGGACATGATGTATGGGCTAGGCCCAATTTCATTCTATTGTATTAGATGGATATTGAGACAAAGTGTTTAGACTTCGGCTTTACTTTTATAAAACTTTTGGAATTGAAATATTGTTTTTAATTTATTTATTCTATTTTTTATGTTATGAATGGTAAGTGGCTTGTATGGGGTCTATCAGGGTCCTATATGCCATGTTACATCTAGGGTGTACCTTTGGGTCGTGACAAACTTGGTAATTAGAGCACAAGGTTTAGAATGGTCCTAGGATTTCTCATAAGCCATGTCAAGTAGAGTCTTGTTCATGAGTGTGAAGCACGGCAGATTTATCAACAATAAGCTACAAAATGTTTAGGAAAACTCCACTTCATTCATTACAATAAAGTTGTGCGATAGAGTTTTACTCTAAAAGGTCTCTCTCCTAATCATTACCCGATGCTCTACTGGATATTGCTACTCGAAGAGCTTATGCTGGAAGGAATGTGAGAGAGAATGCGAACCTAGAAGCTCTCCCTCAAGCTCCAGTCGACCCTTTGATGGAGCAAGTGACTAATGCACAGTTTAGGGCTGCTTTTCAGGTGTTGGCTCAAGCCGTGATAGCTAAAGCCAATTGGGAGGTTGCGGTTCTCGTAAACCCAAATATGGGTACGATGGCTTCTAAAGTGAGGGACTTCACTAGAATGAATCCTCTAGAGTTTTATGGTTCTAAGGTTGAGGAAGATCCTGAAGAGTTCATTTATGCGGTTTGTAAGGTGTTGCTAATCACGGGAGTGACGCCGGTGGAAAAGGTTGAGTTGGTCGGTTATGAACTTAAAGGTGTTGCTCAAATTTAGTTCTACCAATAGAAGTAAGGGAAACCGGAAGATGCGGGTCCTCTAGATTGGTAGAAGTTTAAGGTTGACTTCCTTGATAGGTTCTTTTCCCTTGATATGAGGGAGACAAAGGTTCTTGAATTCTTCAATCTTCATCAGGGAAGTAAGAGTGTGAAGGAGTATGCCTTGAAATTCATACAATTATCCTGATATGCTCCCTCATAGTTTCCGATCCTAGGGCAAAGATGAGTATGTTTTTTTCGGGTGTATCTAAGATGGTGGTCATGGAGTGCCATACCGCTATTCTTGTTAATGACATGGACATGTCTCGACTCATGGTTCATGCTTATCAGATCGAAGAGGAGAAACTTAAGGAAAAGTCCAGGGTGACAAAGAAGGCTAAAACTAGTGATGGTAATTTCTCTCATGCAAGGTTCGATGGACATGGTCGTTCTGGATTTATACAAAGGTTTTCCTGTCAGGGTTCCTCTAATTATCCTACTAGGTTCAACAAATATAGGGTGTCTAATCCTAAGCCTCAAGGAGGAAATGGTAGTGGAACCTTGTTTCCTACTTGTGCTAAGTATGGAAAGAAGCATGAGGGCAAGTGTCTAGCGGGTTCCAATGCTTGTTTTGGTTGTGGTAAGATGGACCACAAGATAAGAAATTGTCCTTCAATTGCTAAGAATGAAAGAGATAATTGTCGAAGGGCTTAACATAATCCTTCATCTGGTCCTAATGGAGGTCATAAGCAAAATAGATTTTATGCACTTCAGACTAGTGGTGAACAAGAGGATTCTCCCAATGTGGTTACCGGTATGTTAAAAGTCTTCAAAATTGATGTTTATGCTTTAATTGATCTCAGTGCCACTTTTCTTTTGTGACGCCATGTGGCTATGAAATTTGATGTTCTTCCGAGTGTGTTGTTAGATATCTTTTCTGTCTCTACTGATGTTGGTGATTCTATCGTGGCTAAGAGAGTCTATAGAATGTGTCGTGTTTCTTTGTCCCAAAGAGTCACTCTTGTTGACCTGGTAGAGCTTGATATACTAGATTTTGATGTTATCCTTGGTATGGATTGGTTGCACTCATGTTATGCTTATATTGATTGTATAACTCGTGTAGTCAAGTTTCAGTTTCTGAATGAGCCTTTCCTAGAGTGGAAAGGGGGAAATTCTATGCCTAAGGCTCAATTTATATCTTGTCTTAAAGCTAGAAAGATGATTGCTAAGGTTGCATATACCATCTAGTTAGGGTGAGGGATGTGGATTCCGAAACTCCTACTCTTGAGTCGGTCGCCGTTCTTAATGAGTTTTCAAAAGTACTCTAGATGATTTACCTGGTATTCCTCTCGAATGGGACATAGACTTCGGTATTGACCTTCTCCTGGATACACAACGTCTTTCTATTCCTCCTTACCATATGACTCCGGAAGAGCTTAAGGAGTTGAAGGAACAATTAAAAGATTTGTTGGATAAGGGTTTCATCCAATAAGTATCTCTTCATGGGGTGCTCTAGTTTTGTTTGATAGAAAGAAGGATGGTTCTCTTCGTATGTGTATTTACTATCGCCAGTTGAACAAGGTGGCCATTAAGAATTAGTATCATCTTCCAAGAATAGACGATTTGTTTGATCAACTTCAACAGGCAAGCTATTTTTCCAAGATTGATCTTCGGTTGGGCTATCACTAATTGAGTGTGAAAGAAGATGACATTCTGAAGACGGATTTTTGGACTCAGTAGGGTCATTATGAGCTTTTTGCGATGTCGTTTGGGTTGACTAATGCTCCGGCGGCATTTATGGATTTGATGAATAGGGTGTTTATACAATACCTTGACATGTTTGTGATTGTGTTCATTGATGATATATTCATCTACTCAAGAAGTGAGGCTGAGCATATTGATCATTTAAGGATTGTGTTGCAAATTTTCAAAGAACAACAACTCTTTGCAAAGTTTAGAAAATGTAAATTTTGGCTAAGGTCCATAGCTTTCTGTGGTCACATTGTCTCAAGTAAGGGTATTGAGGCAGATCCTAAGAAGACGGATGCGGTAAAGAATTGTCCTATATCTTTATCCCCATCAGATATTATATGTTTCTTGGGTTTAGCTGCTTACTACAGAAGGTTTGTTGAGGGGTTTTTTTTTTATTGTCTCTCCATTGATTGCTTTGACTCAAAAGAAGGCTAAGTTCATATGGTCCGAAGATTTTGAGAAGATCTTTCAGGAATTGAAGGATAGACTTAATTCTGCTTCAGTGTTGACTTTACCGGAATGGAGATATGGTTTTGTTTTTTATTTTGGTGCCTCAAGAATTGGGTTAGGATGTGTTCTTTTGCAAAACGTGAAAGTTATTTCCTATGCTTCAAGGCAGCTTAAGATTCATGAAAAAAATTATCCTACCCATGACCTTGAACTAGCAGCGGTTGTTTTTGCCTTAAAGATTTTGAGGCATTATTTGTATGGTGTTCATGTAGATGTGTTTACCGACAATAAGAGTTTGCAATATGTGTTTAATTAGAAGGATCTAAATCTTCGCCAAAAAAGGTGGCTCGAGTTATTGAAAGATTATGATATGAGTGTTCTCAATCACCCCGGTAAGGCAAATGTGGTTGCAGATGCTCTTAGTCGGTTGTCTATGGGTAGTGTTTCTCATATTGAAGAATGTAAGAAAGAGTTGGTTCGAGATGTTCATAGATTGGCCCGGTTGGGTGTTCACTGAGTGAACTCTACCAAGGGTGGTGTTATGGTTCAGAACCATCTTTTGTGGTGGATGTGAAAGCCAAGCAAGGTCTTGATCCAACATTGGTTGAATTAAAGGAAGCAGTGCTTAAGAAGTCCGTTGAGCTTTTCTCCCAAGTGGGAGATGGTGTACTTAGACATCAAGGTCGTTTGTGTGTTCCTAAGGTTGATGACTTGAGGGAAGAGATCTTGTCAGAAGCCCATAGTTCTCGGTGCTCTATTCACCTAGGAGCCACCAAGATCTACCGTGATTTGTGGGAGATCCATTGGTGGAATGGGATGAAGAAGGATGTTGTGGAGTTTGTGGCTAAGTGTCCTAATTGTCAACAAGTGAAAGTTGAGCATCAAAAACTGAGAGGTTTATCCCAAGATATTAGCATTCCTACTTGGAAATGGGAAGATGTAACTATGGACTTTATTGTTGGTTTGCCTCGCACCCGGTGACAACATGACTCAATTTGGGTTATAGTAGATCGAATGACGAAATCAGCTCATTTTATTCCCATCAAGGTTTCCAATCGATGGATGATTATGCTAAGTTGTACTTGAGAGAGACGAAAAGGCTACATGGAGTATCATTTTCCATTATCTCCGATCATGGTACTCAATCATTTCTCAATTTTGAAGATCTTTCCAAAAGGGTCTTGGTACTAGTTTTAAGCTTAGTACGACCTTTCATCCACAAACCAATGGGCAAGCGGAATGTACTATCCACACTTTGGAAGACATGTTGAGAGCTTGTGTAATTTAGTTTAAGGGTAATTGGGATGACTATTCGCCATTGGTTGAGTTTGCTTATAACAACACCTATGACACGAATATTAGTATGGCTCCATCTGAGCCCATTTATGGTAGGAGCTTGTATGTCATATTTCGTAATATTCCGAGCTAAAATTGTTGACGGTTTTATTTTGGGTCTTTTTCTTGTTCATAGTGTTCTTCAAAAACATTCAAATCTTCAAGAAGAAGGAATCTTTATAAAGGTGCTCTAATCAAAAAAGAAAGGAAAGAGTAAGTGGATAAGTGTTAGTACGAAAGGGAATTTACCAAAAGGGGTAAGGTATAGAGGACAAAGTACAGGGGGGACCACAAAAGCACAAAATTTGGAGGCTTCAGGTGCACTTACTGGAAATTTTGGCGAGCTCGACTTTGCTCGCCAAAGTCCACTCGGCGCATCCCTGAATTGCCACCCATATCACCGACTTTCCTTAGCAGTCTGTAAATTTCAGCTATCTAAACTTCAAGTTTTCTAGCTGAAATTCAACGTTGGAGAAGAAACAATGCATTTGGCAATCGGAAACTCATTTTATGCCCCTAATCGCAGGTTCTAATTCCTAGTTTCCTTTTTCTTGATTCTCAATCATTCTCAAGATTCCTAAACTAATTCTAAACTCGTTATTGATCTACTTGTTGATTATTGGTTCTTGAATTCTCTTCTTTGTTAGTGCCATTTCTTTTCCGTGTTTTTCTTCATTTTACTTCATGGTTAACTTTTTAATTTAAGCCCATTTTGCTTTAATCGAGTCGTCCGTCTTATTTGAAAAAAGAATCCATTTAGTCCAAGAGTAGAAATTGACACTTTGTGATCTACCGAGTATAAGCAATCTTCAACCTTAGCCGAGCCAATTTGAGAGGCAATCAAAAGTGTGTAAAGACGAGGGATTACGAGATCATTTTACTAACGCTAACATTGTTTGTTGATTGTTGAGTTGTATTATTGCTAGGTACAATGGAAACCGTAGGTGAAACCCAACCACCAACGAGAGGGGTTACTTTGGAATCTTTAATTGAGGCAACTACTAATATGGGTTGCAAGATGGAGAACATGGAATGACAACTAGCCACCATTAAAGGTAGTGTGTCGAAGAAGGATGATAGAATGAACATTGTAGAGGGTCGAATTAACTCTACTAATTCCACCCACAAGCTACTTTTCGTGCTTCCACAAGTGGGAATAACAACACTATTTCTCCTACTATCACACTCGGAACCCAACACCAATCCATTTAGGTTCCAATGTTCAAAATGCCAATTGACCTTTCCAGTCCCCACTCAATCAAGAAGCTCCATCAACCCATAATCTACCGTACCAAGCACCACTAAACCAAAATCCACCCTACCAAATGCCACAAACCCAACCAATTACCATGATAGAGGTGAGGGATGATGAGTACCAAGGGGGATATGAAGGTAAAGGTGAAGAAGCTCTATGGAATGAAGCTCAAAGGAATAGGCCAAGAGGTCAAATTTGGTATAGAGGGCGAGGAGGTAGATTTGGTCAGGTACTACATGGAAAGACACAATATGGGAACCAACCTCAAGGTGGAGAACCACGAGAAGCCTATGTCAATCAAGAGTATGGTCAAGAATTGACAGAAGAACATGGTAACCAATATCTAGGGGAAGTCCAAAGAGGTTACTATAATAACAACCAAGGCGGAAATGAAGGCCGAGAGGTTGGTATCAACTATACCAAGACTAGTCTTCCCCCTTTCAAAGGGGAATGCAATCCTGATGCTTATCTAGAGTGGGAGTCCCATTTTGAAAGGATCTTCCAAGTCAATGATTTTACCGAGGTCAAGAAGAGTTGTTTTGCCATTGCTCAATTTGAAGGGTTTGTTATTACGTGGTGGGAATAAATGAAAAGGTATCATCTAGTACTTCAAGATGGACACCCTCCATCATGGGCCAGATTGAAAGCCCTTATAAGAGTCAAGTTTGTGCCGGAGAGGTATCACCAAGAGTTACTTGCTAAGTTGTACAACTTGAGTCAAGTAGCCTTATGAGAAGTAACCCTTTGAAGAAAACACTCCAAAGTACCCACCAAGAGATGGAGATAATAAGGACCCAACCACAATTCCTAAAGGCATTCAATGTCACAAGTGTAGATGATGGGGTCATATGATGCATGAATGTCCCAATCTGTTGAATGTTCTAGTTCAAGGAGGGGAATTGTATCTTGGTGAAGGGGAGGATCAAGAAGAGGGTTGTGAAGAAAAAACCCAAGAAGAGGATGAGTTTGAAGGTGATTAAGGTGAGGAACAAGACCCATGTGAAGGAATAGATCTCGATGTTCCTAATAGTTTGATGAGGAAGGTCCCAATTGAAGAAGTTGGGCCTCAAGAAAGAGAGTTTACAGTACCAATGTATGTGGTGAGGCGAGTAATGATTAGCAATGCCATGGATGATCCAAATCAAAGAGAGAATCTTTTCCACTCCAAGTGTCTCATCAATGATAATGTGTGTTCCTTGATCATTGATAGTAAGAGTTGTGCAAACATTGCTAGCACCGCTTTAGTAGAATTCTTGAAACTTCCTACCACTAAGCATGCTACACCCTACAAGCATCAATAGTGGAGTGAGTGTGGAGAATTAAGGGTTCATAGACAAGTGTTAATCAAGTTAAAAATTAGGAAGTACCAAGATGAGATTATGTGTGATGTAGTCCCAATGCAAGCTTGTCATGTGCTACTCGGAAGACCTTGGCACTATGATCGTTCAACCAAACATGAGAGGAGAACCAACAAATATTCACTTGTGTTGGAATATCATAAAGATATCCTTCATCATATGGCATGCTCTCAAGTTAATAAAGTGTATCAAAAGATGAGTGAGTTGAGGGAGAAAAGGAAAGGTGAGGAAGAACATGTGGAGGCTGAGGGGAAGGAAGAGGAAAAAAAGAGAAAGTTGAAGGGAAAGGCCCAATTGTTGTTGGCTAAGTACAAAGATATAAAGGAGGAAGTGAAGGCCAAAAGTTCTTTGATCCTTATCACATATAGGATTCATGTTTTGCAAACAAAGCAATCTCATTCTTCTCTTCCCCATTCTATTGCCTTTCTTTTGCAGGATTATAGGGATGTCTTCCAAAAGTATTTACCAAGTGGATTACCCCTCATAGGGAAATTCAGCACTAAATTGATTTCGTGCCAAGCTTACAATTTCCAAACAAATCGGCTAATCGAAGTAATCTTGAGGACACCAAAGAGCTGCAAAGGCAAGTTTAGGAACTCCTCAACAAGGGCTATGTAAGAGAAAGTATGAGTCTGGGCGTCATTCTGGCCCTATTAGTTCCAAAGAAAGATTGAACATGGCGCATGTGTGTTGATTGTCGGGCAATCAACAAGATCACGGTAAAGTATGGTCATCCTATCCCTTGATTAGATTATATGCTTGATGAGATCAATGGATCTTGTGTGTATTCAAATATTGATCTTAGGAGTGGCTATCAACGAATCTGGATGAACCCCGGTGATAAATGGAAAACCGCATTCAAGACCAAGTTTGGTCTATATGAATGGTTAGTGATGCCTTTCGGTCTCACCAATGCTCCTAGTACTTGTATGCATCTCATGAATCATATGATAAAGCCCTTTATAGGGAAGTTTGTGGTTGTCTATTTTTATGATATCTTGATTTATAGTAAAACCATGCATGAGCATATAGACCATTTGAGATGTGTGTTTGATGTGCTTAGGAAGGAGAAACTTTATGCTAATCTTGAAAAGTATTCATTTTATGTTGATGAAGCTTTTTTCTTAGTGTTTGTTGTAAGTTCAAGAGGGGTTGAGGTTGATGAGTCTATGATAGATGCTATAAACAATTGGCCAATTCCAAAATACATAAGCAATGTTAGAAGCTTTCATGGGTTGGCTAGTTTTTATATGTGGTTTGTCAGTGGATTTAGTACCATAGTTGCTCCCTTGAATGAGGTAATCTGGAAGGATAAGCCTTTTAAGTGGGGGAAAGATCAAGCCAAAGCTTTTGAGTCTTTAAAATCAATGCTTAGCTCCATTCCTTTGTGGCAATTACTTGAATTTGAGAAAATGTTTGAAGTGGGATGTGATGCTAGTAAAGTAGGCATTGGATTCTTTTTAATGCAAGACCAAAAGCCCATTGCTTATTTTAGTGAAAAGCTTAAAGGTGCTACTTTAAACTATTCCACTTATGATCTTGAATTGTATGCTATGATTAGAGCTTTGAGTAACTGGAAACACTACTTTTAGCCCAAGGAATTTTTCATTAGGACCGACAATGAGTCCCTAAAGCATTTTCGGGCCCAAGGAAAGTTGAACAAAATTTACGCCAAATGGATTGAATTTCTTGTAACTTTCCCTTATGTAATTCAATACATAAAGGGAAAGGAAAACGTGGTGGCCTATGACTTATCTAAGAAACATATGTTGATAAATAGTTTGTCTTCTAAATTGATTGGCTTTGAATATTTGAAGTCAATGTATCCCAAGGATCCCATGTTTGCTCATATCTTCCAAGATTGTGAGGAATGGGAGAGGGAAAGGTGGATTATGGAAAAATCTTCTACTCCCTATTCTGAATTTGATGGTTTCTTGTTCAAAGGCAAGAGACTATGTGTGCCTATCAGCTCTTGGAGGGAACTATTTGTGAGGGAGGCACACAATGGGGGATTAACGGGTCATTTTGGTGTTGATAAAACAAGAGGAAATCTCGATAAACAATTCTATTGGCCTAAGATACACAAAGATGTTGCTCGAATTTGTGGCCAATGTATTGAATGTCGATGTGCTACGTCACGTCTTCTTCCCCATGGTTTATACACTCTACTCCCTACCCCTCAAAGGCCTTGGCTTGATATTTCAATGTATTTTGTTTTGGGTTTGCCAAGGACAAAAAGAAGTAAAGATAGAATCTTTGTTTGTAACACCTTGGAACCCAGACTTAGAAAATTGCAGCAGAATTTTACCTAAACTAATGAACTACGGCAAGGTTCACGGACCGTGATAGGATCCATGGTCTGTTGACCTGCCCGTAGATTTCAGTCTTTAGTTCATTCCCAGCAAATATGGACCACGGGACCTTACACGGGCCGTGGAAAACCTCACAAGCCTTGGGAGAGCTCGTGAGAACTAGGCAGAACCCTACCAACTCTACCATAAGACCACGGGACCCTTCACGGGCCGTGGTGGCCCATGTGAAGTCTAGCTAGTAGACCACCAAGCCTAGCCCATAGACCCCCACACCTAAGTGAGGACAACGGGGACCTTCACGGTCCATGATCCTCCACATGGTCCGTGGTAGGGATCGTGGACAGGACCCCCAGAACCAATAGCCACTACCCAAGTACCACGACCGGTTCCACGGTCCGTGGTCCCTTTCACAGTCCGTGAAGGTGGTCGTGGTCGGCCCTGTCTCATTTTTAAGTAAGGTTATTTTGGTCTTTTTGCCTATGAGTTGGGCATCCTAAACTAGGTCATTTAACCCCTAAAGTACGTGGTTTTGGTTAGTATTAGGCTAGTAAAGAAATTAGAACCTACCCTAGTCAATCATTTTCTCAATAAATCGAACAAGCTAGAGAAATAGAGGAGAAGAAGTCGACCAGCCGTAGTTCCAAAATGCAGCAAGGTTATCATCATTTAGCCCCAGACTCGAAAGATTTCTCCGTGGAATTTGTCACCAGGTATGTGGGATTTCACTAGTGGGTTCCTTTCACCCATTAGGTCCCTAGGTTTCAGTCAATTTCTCGATTCCCTTGATATTATGTAGACCTAGGGTTTCTTAAATGTTAGAAATTTGTTGGGTTTTAGCTGTTAGTATGATCCAAATCAAATTATCATGTTGTTTTTCAGTTTCTTGCATGAAATTCATAACCCTCGCTATGTAGTTCTTTTAGTTCATGAATTGCACATGCTAGGTCAGTTAATTAAAATATATACATACATGCTTCAGTTTACGAATGCCACAATATCAGTATAAATGTTGCATTCTAAATTTGCATGTCTGTATTTTAAGATATCCAGTAATACAATATTTTAGTTATAATATTGCTTATTTAGATAATCAATTGGGAGTAGCTTAATACTGAGTGGACTAGGGTCAGTCACCCTCAAGTCCCAGAACTACGTGCCCCCGTAGGTTGTAAGTCCCCTCTATGGGCAACATTTTTGTGATCATGCCAGTCATGCCTTTATACCTCTGGCAGGGTATATTGGGTCCTCTTGATGGGGCGTATACATCGGATTCCACATTTAGCTCATGTGGTTTTATGTCGGTCATTAGTAGCTCCCACAATTCAGTCAGATTCTATTGCATTGATCATGTTATCAGTTCAGTATTCAGTCTCAGCATGTTATAAACTTGGTCATTGCATTTAGTTAGTTCATGTTCAGTATATTAAGTATCCTTATCATGTTCGGATTATATCATTGCTTTACTGCTTTGTTCAGTTATGTTGTTATTCAGATTTACTATATCCTGCATGCTCAGTACCTTTCAAGTACTGACGCATACTCTGCACTACATCTTCTCGTGATGTACGTTCTGGTTCCCAGCTTCCAGATCACGCATAGATCGGTTCCCGATCTTCAGTTCAGCAACATCAATGGTGAGTCCTCATTCCTCGAGGACGATGGACATGTCAATTTTCTATTTTCAATCCTTAGTTTCAGTTTTTCTAGATCTAGCTGGGGCATGTCCCATCATTTCTAGTCAGTACATGTTTTATTTCAGACATAGTTCGATTTAGCTTTAGTTTTGAGTTCATCTTCAGTTGTTATTGAACTCTTCTCAAATTATTATATTCAGATAGTTATGGATATTCCCCATCATTTTCCTTATGATATGTTTTAAGCTTCCGCACAGTATATGTATTTTAGTAAATCTTTTAGTATGCTTATGATTATGACAGCACAGTTAGCTTTGGTTCATTCGTGATCCTAGGTCCCGTGTCCGCGTCTTGGGGATTGCTCGGGGCGTGACAACCTTGGTATCAGAGCATTAGGTTTAAGTGTCCTAGGATGTTTGAAAAGCCTCACTAAGTAGAGTCCATTTTCATGGGTGTGAAGTGCACCACATCTAATGAGAGGGAGGCTACAAGGTGTTTTAGGAAAACTTCATTTTCTTGCTACAATTATCGTGCGTGAAATATGATCCAACTTCTCATTCTAATACTTCGTTATGTGTTCCAGATCATGCCTCCTCATAGAGCTGACACAAGGAATGCGAATGCCAGCAATGCAAATGCCGCTCCTCCAGTCCTAGATCAGGAAGTTTCGAATGCAGACTATCAAAACGCTTTACAGTTGTTGGCTCAGAGTATGACCAACAAGAGCAATCGACAGGTTCCAATTTCGGTAAAGGCTAATGTTGGGTCAACTGCAGCTAGAGTGCGGGATTTTGTTAGGATGAATTCCCCTGAGCTCTTAGTATCGCAGATTGGTGAGGATCCCCAAAACTTCGTAGATGAAGTGAAAAAGGTTTTTGAAGTGACTCAGGTAACTGGGAATGATCGGGTTAAGTTGGCATCTTACCAGCTTAAGGATGTGGCTCATATCTGGTATACTCAATTGAAAGAGAATAGGGGTACAAATGCAGCTCCTATTACTTGGGATTGCTTTAGTGAAACCTTTCTGGACAAGTTCTTCCCAAGAGAGCTAAGGGAGGCAAAAGCTCAGGATTTTATGAACTTGAGGCAAGGTAACATGACAGTCCAAGAGTATGGGCACAAGTTCACCCAACTCTCCAGGTATGCTCCTCACATGGTTGCTGATTCGCAGTCCCAAATTAACAAGTTTTTGTATGGAGTGTCAGACTTTGTGAAAATAGATAGTAGCAATGTTATGTTGTTGGGAGATATAAACATCTCTAGGCTCACGACTCATGCTCAGCAGGTTGAGGGAGATAAGCTTAGGGAACAAGCTAAAGAGAACAAGAAGGCTAGGACAGGGAACTATGAGTATTCTCAACAGAAACTGGGTGGTGAAAATCGCTCGCAGGATCAGCAGAAATCTTCATCCCCAACCCCTTGATCAGCTAGTGTTCCATGTTCGAGGTTCAGACACGATCGTTAAGGTAGGGCATCAAGCTCTAAGTCTTAGGGGAGTGTTTCAGGCACCAGAACCTACCCAACTTGTCCTTAGTGTTGTAAGAACCATCCGGGAAAGTGTCTTGCAGGAAAGGAAGAATGCTTTGGGTGTGGTGATTAACCTATCAGGACACTTAATCCAATACTATGTGTCAACGATCGTTAAGTTGTAATATAACCGAACTAAGTGAGTTGGGGTTGACTCCCAAGGGAGTGGTACATATTTGAGAATCAATAGGAAAGCATGAATATGCTCAACACCCACTTCCAATTTCTCAGAAATGGAAATCTTCAAATCTTTAAAGCTAAGGAAATGTTGTCTCTAAACTCAGTTCTAAGCTCTCAAACTTGAAAACTGAACAATAATGAAAACAATTGAATGCGAGATACTAAACTAAGAATTTAAAAAATGTATTTATAGTCGCCAAAAATGTGTTGCGAAGGACAATTCGGCCCAATAAGTTGGGATCGCTGATCCACCTGGCGATCCGCCCTTTGGTCAATTCCATCGCCTTTTTGCTTTGGCCTTTAGCATCTTCAAGTTTTGTACTTTGGGCGATATGGCAATGCATCGCGAAACCGTTCGGTGACTCGCCGACTACTCTTTTCTATCGCTGACTTGATTTTCTCCTTCAGGGCTCGGCACACTGGAACATTAGGCAAGACAATGGCCATTCGGTGACTTCCCCAATGGATTAGGCAATCCTCAAGCTTCCTTTTCTTCGTTCTTTCAGCTGCCTTGTTCCTTTTTGCTCATTAGTGTCCATGCTTTGTTCCTCAATCCAAATACCTGAAAATCAAGGAGTTACATCAGTTATTGGCACAAAATATGCATTTGAGGACACTAAATCTATTAAAATGAAGCCCTATATGAGTCCAAATCGTGAACTCATCAACACCACCAACTTAAACTTTTGTTTGTCATCAAGTAAAACTCAAGTTCAGCAGTTCAAAAAGGATGTCTCAAATAGTGCTACACAAGACTCTATAATGAATGCACACAAGAAGACTCAACTTACTCATGCATAGATCAATTGTGCACTCAAAGATTCAAGTTATGACTTACCATTATCAAAGAATCTCAAGCTCACAATACTTGCTTCAAATGCAAGTTCAAGATCAACAAAGGTACTCAAATGCCCTCACACAAAGAATGATTCCATATTCACACACAATGGTTAACATTTTAAAGCTTCGGAATCAAATGCAACGCTCACACTCACAAAGATGAACACAATGCATGACTTCACCCATAGGTTTGCCTGTATTTTCAAATAAACCCTTGTTTCAGCTCACTCAAGATCAAAAAGGTCTTTTCAAGGCTTGTAACGGGGTTGAGTGCAAAGGTATGGTCATTTAGTCTCAATGGTTGTAATCCTCATGACATGTGGTGTGAACAACACTTTCTTTCCTTTTCTTCATCATTCTCATTTGTGCTCAAAAGCCACCTCATTATTCATCTTCTATGGATTGCTTGGACACCCCATTTTCTTTGCACTTTCACAACTTTATTCCACAACTTTTTCATTATTTTTCTTTTTCATTCTTTTCTTCCTTTTCTCTTTTTTTTTATATGGAGGGGTTCCATTTTTCTCAAAACCATGGGTCAAAGGGGACTTTCTTGCTCTTCTTGATTTACCTTCTCTTTTCACCACACCCCAGCATAGGCTTTTGGCCTAAGTTAGCTATTCACACAAACCTCGAATCATGAGGATTACGGGTAATCGGTCAAGAAAGGTCACAATTTCATCAATTTTTTTCCAAGAAAAAGCTAAGGCTCAAAGGGTGTTCAAACGGGGTTCACACACTCACAAGGTAGGCCATAAAAGAGGTATAATGTTAAATTGTTTCACACTCATGAAAGTTACCTAAGATCATATCAAGAGATTTCATCACTTAGTCAACCGGACCAACGGAACAAATTCTAGGTGTCATCACACATACTTCACGGTAACTCATCACACAATGCATAGACACCAATGTCAAACAAAACTCCACACTTTTGCTAGTGTGCAATGTTCATCACAAGAGACTCAATTCGATACTTGGCTAGTCACAATGAGATGCAAAAAGTTCACATATTGTCTATGCAACTTCATTTGGCCTCATCGTAGCCGCATAGTCATTTGTTCGATTATGAGCACTATTCAAGTCATCGGTATTGATCCAGACCGATATTCAAATTTGCAAGAGAACAAACACATTCAAACACAAAGAAGAGGTGGCACAATTTTTTCGGAAGGGTCCAAAAATCATTTGCAATTAAAAACAAGGAGCCACAAGCTCAATCATCAACAAAAATAGTGTAACACATAATTATAGCTCAAAACCCAATGTATACACAAAATCAAAGTGTAACAAAAGATCACAAAAGGTGGGCCTCACCCCACCACAAATAAAAAATCATTTATCCTCAAATGCAAGCAAAATTATCCAATAGTCAAAATAAAGTAAGACATAGAGGGAGGTAAAAAAGGGATCTTATCTACTCAGTCACTCCATATGTCTGGGCATCAATGCCCGGTGCATCAATCTGGACTTTGGCATCAGTTCTCGGAGTCACCTTAGAAGGAACAGTAGCTGCACTAGGATCAGCCAAGGGTGTATCCGCCAAAGAAGTTTGCACAGCTGCATCTACCATGGCTTCCTCGGTCTCAGTAAGGCCCTCATACAAAGCTTCCTCAGCCACCTCAAGCAACTCATTATCTGTCTCCACCTCAGACTCGGGATCAGCTGCCTCCTTAACTCTAATCTCATCTTCGGTGGTAGCCGGAGGCATATCTGGTACATCTGGGATCTCCACCATCCCGAAAATCATGGACATGTCAGTGGACTTCAGCTGATCCACATCGCTCCTCAACACAGCAATAGCAGCCTTTAAAGTCGTCACCTTCTCGGTGGCCCCTTGGCCACGCTCACACACCGATATCCTAGCCGCAAGGGCGTCAATGGTGTCACATCATCATCCAGGGCAGTCTGAATCATGCCTGAAATGGAGGCCTTGAGTCTTGCAGCCCGACGATCAGCAGAATGGATAAACTGCCCCATCTGGAGTAATGCAGCCTGAGTAAGCGGGGTCCGGGTGACAGCAGCAGTAGCAGGTCTAGGAGGCAGTGCAGTAGCAGAAGAACTAGGGATGTCAAAAGGTACAACACAAGAAGTACATGAAGGCCCACGGGCCGGAGTAGAAAAAACTGCCTCTGCAGGTAGTGAGTCTATGTCCACAACCGAGGAAGCATCCACCGGGGCTGCCTTCTTCTTTTTCTCCACCTCATCATTCAAATATTATGCCACAATCCTCTGAATATCAATAGAGGATGTGGGAATCACTTCCACATCCTTCTTTGCATCTCTCGAAACTCGAGCCCATTTGCATAGCTCGATGATCAACACCGGGAAAGGAAGTGAGGTCTGGCGCGACTTGGCCTTCATGACTATCTCATGTGTTATAACCATCCCCAGATTGAGCCTTGTCCCATCAATTATGTATCCTAGACAGGCTGCCTTGGCAAGGCGGAGAATAGACTCATTTTGGGAGGGCATGATCGTGTTGTTGATGAAACCAAACCAATACCTCACTGCTATATTCAAGTCTTTCTTTATTATTAGAGCCCTTGCCTCCAACCACTTCAGAGTGCCATCAGATATCAATAGAGCTAACCACTTCTTCATGTTGTCCAGCGTATTTGTCCTGATCATATGCAACCAGTCATCTTCAAGTCTCGTAGTGCACTCTAGGACAGCATTAATGGCAGGAAAATCGCACTGCACCCTCTTCCCCCGAACAACTACATAGTCAATCGGTTTAAATGCTACTACATGCTTCTTGTTTTGTGGTATCAAGGGACTGTACGCACTGTAGAACTCCCTAACCCAACTTGGAATATATGGGCCACGGGGTTTTGTGAAGAGCTGGAACTTATGAGACTTCAGACAACTCATAATATCGGGGTACCTATCAATCACCCCATCTGCGGACAGACGCTTCTCCTCAATAATTCTCCTCAGCCCCTCAACCTTTAATATGTTCATAGACTTGGGGGGGAGGACCCTGAACTGGTGGTGCAAGCACCACTGCATACTCTGGAACTAGAGGAGAAGAAGTGGTGGGCTGACGAGTCCTGATCCTAGACGGATCATTCATCATTTTTTACCACAGCTCTGCCCTCTTTGCTGCTACCACCTCATCATCATCAGAAGCTACAGTCTGAGGCTCATGGTGCTCACCCTCACTCTTAGATGTGGTGAGGTGAGTGGCATAGATGCCATCACTGTCAGAGCTGGCCTCCGGTGACGCAGGTGCCTTGCCTTTACCTTTTCCTTTCCCACTAGTTGTGGGAAGTTTTGTAGCCTTACCCCTGGATGCAGCTGCATCCACATTAAGTGTGATCTTCCAATTTCTCGAAAATGGAAATCTTCAAATCTTCAAAGCTAAGGAAATATTGTCTCTAAACTCAGTTCTAAGCTCTCAAACTTGAAAACTAAACAATAATGAAAACTATTGAATGCTAGATACTAAACTAAGAATTTAAAAAATGTATTTATAGTTGCCAAAAATGTGTTACAAAGGACCATTCGGCACAATAAGTCGGGATCACCGATCCACTCGGCGATCCTCCCTTTGGTCAATTCCATCGCCTTTTTGCTTTGGCCTTTAGCATCTTTAGGTTTTGTACTTTGGGCGATATAGCAATGCATCACGGAACCATTCGGTGACTCGCCGACTACTCCTTTCTATCGCCGACTTGATTTTCTCCTTCAGTGCTCAGCACACTAGTACATGAGCTGAGACAATAGCCATGCGATGACTCGCCCAATGGATTAGGCGATCCTCAGGCTTCCTTTTCTTCATTCTTTCAACTGCCTTGTTCCTTTTTGCTCATTAGTGTCCATGATTTGTTCCTCAATCCAAAAACCTAAAAATCAAGGATTTACATTAGTTATTGGCACAAAATAGCATTTGAGGACACTAAATCTATTAAAATGAAGCCCTAAATGAGTCCAAATCGTGGACTCATCATGTGGTCGGTCTAGTCACAGGTTGAGAGATTGTCCTTCTAAACAGGTTCGATGAGGAAATACTAGTAGAGTTCAGTCTACAACTTCAGTAGCACTAGCAGGTCACCTGACTCAGCAGTATAACTCATGTAGTAAAGGTGGAGGAGAATGCCAAAACAGGTTGTATGCTCTTCAGGTTCACCAGGATCAGGAAGATTCTCCTGATGCAGTCGATGGTATGTTACGAGTCTTTAATATCGATATTTATTCTTTTTTAGATCCAGGGACAACTATTTCCTTTGTAACTCCTTATATAGCAGTCAAGTTTGATATAAGTCCAGAAAATCTCTCAAAACCCCTCTCAGTCTTTACTCCAATCGGTGACCCAGTTATAGCTAGACGGGTATACAAAATTGCCCTGTCAGAGTCTCTCAGAAAGTCACCTCAGAAGATCTTGTAGAGTTAGAAATGGTAGACTTCGATGTCATTCTAGGCATGGATTGGTTACATTCCTGTTATGCCTCAGTTGAATTTAGAACTAGGATTGTTTGTTTTCATTTTGTAGATGAACCAATCTTAGAATGGAAGGGTAGTAGCTTAGCGCCTATGGGTAGATTTGTTTCTTACCTTAAGTCTAGAAAAATGATCTCTAAGGGTTGTCTCTATCATCTAGTTCAAGTTAAGGATTCAAGCTCCGAAACCCCAACTCTTGAGTCAGTTCCAGTAGTCAATGAGTTCCTAGAAGTGTTTCTAGAAGATGTTCCCAGAGTTCCTCCCGAAAGGAAAATTTGAATTTGGAATTGATTTCCTTCCAGATACCCAGCCTATTTCTATTCCTCCCGACATGATGGCTCCATCTGAGCTTAAGGAATTGAAAGAGCAGTTGAAAGACCTTCTAGATGAGGGCTTCATCAGACCTAGTATTTCCCCATGGAGTGCACCCGTGTTGTTTGTAAAGAAGAAAGATGATTCTCTCAGAATCTGCATTGATTATAAGAAGTTGAACAAGGTCACAATCAAGAATAAGTACTCTATCCCCAGGATTGATGACTTGTTCGACCAACTTCAAGGAGCCAGTCATTTCTCAAAGATAGACCTCAGATCTGGTTATCATCATCCTCAAAGTCAGGGATAGTGACATTCCAAAGACAGCCTTCAAAACTCGGTATGGTCATTATGAATTTGTAGTTATGTCATTTGGACTAACCAATGCTCCTGCAGCTTTCATGGATTTGATCAACATAGTGTTCAAGCAGTATTTGGACTTGTTTGTTATCGTCTTTATTGATGATATCCTCATTTACTCCAGGAATGAGAAAGAACATGCGAATCATTTGAGGGTTGTCCTGCAGACTCTCAAAGATCGCCAATTATTCGCTAAGTTTAGCAAGTGTGAGTAATGGTTGCAATATGTTTCTTTCCTTGGTCATATTGTGTTTAGTGAAGGGATCCGAGTGGATTCTCAGAAAATAGAAGCAGTGAAACAATGGCCCAAACATACCTCTCCTACAGATATCATAAGTTACTTGGGTCTAGCAGGTTATTAGAGAAGATTCGTGGAAGGATTCTCATCCATAGCCTCTCCATTGACTAAGTTGACTCAGAAAAAGGTTAAGTTTTAGTGGTCAGATGATTGTGAGAAAAGCTTCGCAAAACTGAAAACTAGGTTGACTACAACTCTTGTTTTTACTCTACCAGAGGGTACAGACGGTTATGTTAACTATTTTGATCTATCTAGAGTCGGCCTAGGTTGTGTGTTGATGCAGCGAGGTAAGGTTATAGCTTATGCTTTTAGATAGCTTAAGGTGCATGAGAAGAACTATCCAACTCATGACCTCGAGCTTGCAGCAGTGGTGTTTGCACTTAAGATTTGGAGAAACTACTTGTATGGTGTTCCTACAGATGTGTTCACAGACCATAAGAGCCTTTAGTAAGTGTTCACCCAGAAAGAGTTGAATCTTCGCTAGAGGAGATGGCTCCTCAAGGATTATGATATGACTATGCATTACCATCCTAGTAAGGCCAATGTAGTAGCATATGCTCTTAGCAGACTATCTATGGGTAGTGTAGCACATGTTGAGGATGAAAGAAAGGATAGCGAAGGATGTTCACACGCTTGCTTTCTTAGGAGTTCGTCGTATGAGCATATCAAATGGTGGTGTAACAGTACAGAATGGGTCAAAATCTTCATTGGTAGTAGGGGTTAAGGAAAAACAAGACAGTGATCCGATATTGCTTCAGCTAAAGGGTGCAGTCCATCTGCAGAGAGTTAAGGTTTTCTCCCAAGGGGGAAGGTGTGCTTTGCTATCAGGGTCGATTATGTGTTCCTAAGGTGGGTGAGTTGAGACAACAGATTCTTGCAGAAGCCTAAAATTCCAGGTATTCTATTCATCCAAGCGCCACCAAGATGTACTGTGATCTGCGAGAAGTCTTTTGGTGGAATGGCATGAAGAGGGATATAGCAGATTTTATGGCTAAGTACCCCAATTGTCAGCAAGTCAAGGTAGAACATCAGAAACCAGTAGGTATGACTCAAGAGATCAACATTCCTACTTGGAAGTGGGAAGTGATCAACATGGACTTTATTACAGGTTTACCTCGTACTCGCAGATAGCATGACTCCATTTGGGTGATTGTTGATAGAGTTTCCGAGTCTGCGCACTTTTTGGTTGTTAAGACAACAGATTCGGGGGAGGACTATGCCAAGCTTTACATTAATGATATAGTTAGCTTGCATGGGGTTCCTTTGTCTATCATCTTAGTTAGAGATCCTCAGTTTACCTCTCATTTCTAGAAGTCATTTCAGAAAGGTCTTGGTACTCAAGTTAATCTTAGCACAATATTTCATCCACGGACGGATGGTCAGGCAGAATGTAACATTTATACCTTAGAGGACATGTTGAGAGCTTGTGTGATCGACTTCAAGGGTAGTTGGGATGATCACCTTCCTCTTATAAATTTTGCCTACAGTAATAGCTACCATTCCAGCATTCAGATGGCCCGTTATAAGGCATTGTATGGGCGTAGATGCAGATCTCCAGTTTGTTGGTTTGAAGTTGGTGAAGCAGCCTTGATTGGGACAGATTCAGTTCATGATGCTATGGAGAAAGTGCAACTCATTAGAGATAGACTTAAGACAGCCCAGAGTCGCTAGAAGTCTTATGCAGATGTGAGGAGAAGGGAATTAGAGTTCCAAGTTGATGATTAGGTTTTCCTGAAAGTATCACCTATGAAAGGGGTTACAAGATTTGGCAAAAAAGGGAATCTCAGTCCTAGATATGTAGACCCTTACAAGATCTTGAAAATAGTTGGTAAAGTGTCTTATGAATTAAAGTTGCTAGCAAAACTAGCAGCAGTGCATCCGGTTTTTCACATTTCATTGTTTAAGAAGTGTGTGGGTGACCCAGCATCTATAGTACCTTTAGAAAGTGTGGTTGTGAGGGATAGTCTCACTTATGAAGAGGTACCAGTTGAAATTATTGATCGTCAGTTTAGAAGGTTGAGAAACAAAGAAATCGCTTCAGTTAAGGTTTTGCAGAGGAGTCAGTATGTAAAGGGAGCTATTTGGGAAGGAGAAGCAGCCATGAAGGCCAAGTATCCTCACCTCTTTTCTTCCGATTCCATTCCAGCTTTAGGTAATAGTTCCTCTTCAGTTTTTCAGTCATTCATGTGTATATTCAGTCTTACCATCATGTTCCTTAAGTTTGTACTTGCATTTTCAGCGTATTTGCATGTTCTTGGAACTTAGTTCAGTCAGAAATCAGTTTCCAATGTTTAGTGGTAGGGTTGGTAGCTCTTACCCTCCATATTCAGCTAGTTAGTCTTCATTCGAGGACTAATGTTCCCAAGGGGGAGAGATTGTAACACCTCGGAACCCAGACTTAGAAATTTACAGCAGAAGTTTACCTGAACCAGTGAATCACGTTAGGGTTCACGGACCGTGATAGGGTCCATGGTCCGTTGACCTACCCGTAGACTTCAGTTTTTTATCCCTTCCCAGCAAAGGTGGACCACGAGACCCTTCACGGGATGTGGACCACCTCACGAGCCGTGGGAGAGCTCATGAGAACCAGGCAGAACCCCACCAAGAACCATCATCAGACCACGGGACCCTTCACGGGCCATGGTCTTAATGACGGGACTTGGTGGCCCTCGTGAAGTCTAGCCAGTAGACCACCAAGCCTACTCCCATAGACCCCATGCCGAAGTGAGGACCACGGGGACCTTCACGGTCCGTTGTCCTCCATAGTGTGGTAGGAATCGTTGATAGGAATCCCAGAACCAGTAGCCACTGGCCAAGGACCACGACCGGCCCCACGATCCGTAGTCCCTTTCACTTTCCGTGAAAGTGGCCGTGGTCGGCCCCGTCAGATTTGTATGTAGTGTTATTTTGGTATTTTCCCTTATGCGTTAGGCACCTAAACTACTCCGTTTAACCCCTTAACTACATGGTTTAGGTCAGTATTATCCTAGTAAACAAATTAGAACCTACCCTAGTCAATCATTTTCTCAATTAATCGATCAAACTATAGAAATAGAGGAGAAGAAGTCAACCAGCCCTAGTTCCAAAATGCAGCAAGGTTTTCATCAATTTCAGCCCCAAAATTGAAAGATTTGTCTATGGAATTGGTCAACAGGTATGTGGGATTTCACTAGTGGGTTCCTTTCACCTATTAGGTCCTTAGATTTCAGTCAGTTTCTCGATTCCCTTGATATTATGTAGACCTACGGTTTCTTGAATGTTAGAAATTTGTTGGGTTTTAGCTGTTAGTATAATCCAAATCAGATTATCACGTTGTTGCCCAATTTCTTACATGAAATTCAGAACCCTAGCTATGTAGTTCTTTTAGTTCATGAATTGCACATGCTAGGTCAGTTAATTCAAATATATACATACATGCTTCAGTTTACGAATGTCACAATATCAGTATAATTGTTGCATTCTCAGTTTACATGTCTGTATTTTGAGTTATGCAGTATTACAACATTTTAGTCATAATATTGCTTATTTACATACTCAATTGGGAGTAGCTTAATACCAAGTGGACTAGGGTCAGTCTCCCTCAAGTCCCAAAACTACCTGCCCTGTAGGTTGTAAGTCCCTTTGTGGGCAACATTTTTTTGATCACGCCAGGCATGCCTTTATACCTCAAGCAGGGTATATTGGGTCCTCTCGATGGGGTGTATACATCGGACTTCACATTTAGCTCATGTGGTTTTATGTCAGTCATTAGTAACTCGCACAGTTCAGTCAGATTATATTGCATTAACCTTATTATAAGTTCAGTATTCAGTCTCAACATGTTATAAACTTGGTCATTGCATTCAGTTAGCTCATGTTCAGTATATTCAGTATCCTTATCATGTTCGGATTATATCATTGCTTTACTACTTTGTTTAGTTATGTTATTATTCATCTTTACTTTATCATGCATTCTCAGTACCTTTTAAGTACTGACCCATACTCTACGCTACATCTTCTCGTGATGTAGGTCTAGGTTCTCAGCTTCCAGATCACACATAGATCGGTTCCCAATCTTCAGTTCAGCAGCATCAGTGGTGAGTTCTCATTTATCGAGGATGATGGACATGTCTATTTTCTATTTTCAGTCTTTATTTTCAGTTTTTCTAGATCTAGCTTGGGCATGTCCTATCATTTCTAGTCACTAGAGGCTTTATTTCAGACATAGTTTGATTTAGCTTTAGTTTAGAGTTCATTTTCAGTTGTTATTGAACTCTTCTCAAATTATTATATTCAGATAGTTATGGGTATTCCCCATCATTTTCTGTATGATATGTTTTAAGCTTCCGTACAGTATATCTATTTCAGTAAATCTTTTAGTATGCTTATGATTATGCTAGCAGGGTTAGCTTGGGATCATTTGTGATCCTAGGTCCTGTTTTCACGTTCTGGGGGCAAGCTCGGGGTGTGACATTGTTGTTGTTGATCGATTTAAAAAGATGTCTCATTTCATTCCATGTCATAAATGTGATGATGCTTCCAATGTGGCATCTTTGTTTGTTAAAAATGTTGTTAAGTTGCATGGAATTCCCCAAACCATCATAAGTGATAGGGACCCAAAATTCCTTAGTCACTTTTGGAAAGAATTGTGGGGTAGAGTTGGTACTAAGTTGTTTTTCTCAACTTTTTGTCACCCACAAACCGATGGCCAAACTGAAGTTGTGAATAGGACCTTGGGTTCTATGCTTCGTGTCGTGGTACATGGGAAGTTGGCCTCATGGGAGGAACATTTTCATTTAGTTGATTTTGCTTATAATTGATTTATTCATTGAACTATTGGCATGACTCCATTTGAAATGGTGTATGGCTTTAATCCTCTAACCCCTTTAGATCTCACTCCTCTTTCTTAAGATGTTGTCTTAAGCTTAGTTGGGATCAAAAGACCGGAATCCATAAAGAAACTTCATGAGAGGGTGAGACTTCACCTAGAAAAGAAGAACCAGGAGGTAGTCAAAAAGCCAAATAAAGGTTGCAAGAGGATTGTGCTAGAACCGGCTGAATGGGTGTGGGTACATTTTCACAAGGAACGATTTCCCACTCATCGAAAGACAAAGTTGATTCCAAGAGGTGATGGTCCATTTCAAGTGCTTGAAGGCTCAATGACAATGCATACAAAATTGACCTTCCTCCGAAGTATCAAGTTCACAACACCTTCAATGTTTGCGACCTTTCTCCATTTTCAACTCTTGATGATGATGATCCACCGAATTTGAGGACAAATTCTTTTCAAGAATGAGTGAATGATGTGAATCGGATTGCACCGAGGCCGTTCACTCGAAGTCAAGCTCTAGACCTTCAAAGGATGCAAGGTTTGTTCAAGAAGTTAGAGGTCCTTGAGCCTGTGTTGATGGAAAAGAAAGAATCCTATGCCTTGAAATCGCTTGGGGAATTGGAGGGAACACAGTTGACAAAACAATCACTTTAGGCAAGCAGGAGCCATTTGGCGACTCGCCCAATGGCTTGGTAGATGACCCCAGCTCGCCAAATTTTATAGAACACTTCAAGGGAGGGGTCACCTCACCGAACCAATCGGTGACTCGCCGAGTCCATTAGGCGTTCCCAACCCAGCTACCCTTTATCCTTTTTGGGCCACTTTTTAGCCTCTTATGTAATAAACTATAAATAGGTAGATTGGGTCCTCTTTTTAGGTAGACTATTTTTAATATTGATATTTGAACTCTTGTATGAGTGTTGAGAGCTTAGTACAAGCTTGGATTGACTTTTGCTTAGAAACGTTGGTTGCAGGGTGAATTCAATTCCCTTGAGGTCTTCATAAGAGTTAGGTGCTTCTTGTAGGATTAACGAATTGAGGTCTTAAGGTTTAATATACCTTTTGGTTGCTTTTTTTTTCCTCTTTTTGTGACATCTATCTTTATTTCTTGTCTTTAATTTTCACATTTTATCCGTAATTCGTATTGAGAATTACATCAACACCTCAAATTTTGGACGAAAGGAAAATACAGATTTCAGGCTAGTGTGTGTGTATACATGTCCCATCTACAAACCATAAAATATTCTAATGGTCGTGCATGAAAACCATAGCAAGTAGGAAAACCTACTAACCATACATGATATTCGTCAAAATGTTGGACAAATATGATTCTTTGATCGTTTTCTACAATTGACAAGTACGGTCTGTGAAAGTCGTAGGTCCAAAATGTAGATAAGGGTCAGCAATTATTTTTCTGGAATTTTTAGTCTTTTTCCTAATCGATTAATGCCTAAACTAGGTTGTTTTGATCCTAATCCTAAGTCCTATATAAGTCTTCTAAGCCTAAAATTACAAATTCTAAACTTTTCTAAAATTCCTAAATCCCCTCCAAGATCACGTCCAAATTTTTCTCAAAAACTAATGAAGGAGACAGCTAGGATTTGGCTTGAATAGCTCTAATTCACCATTGATTGTGGGCATTGATTCTAAGGTATGGTGGTATTCATCTATGGACTCCTTTCCTCCATAGGGTTCCTAAATTCTTCACTTTTTACAAGTTAGATTCTCCCATGGAAGTTAGGGTTTTATTCAATCTTCATGGGTTCTTTTCAATTATGATTCAATTGATTGTGTTCTATCTTTTTATACATGAATTGAAGTAATTACATGTTTTTAATTTGAATTCACATGAACACATGCATGATCCATGATCTCTCGACTATGATCATATGATGAAGCTTTTATGAACTATGAAAGATGAATTTATGAAGATATGCATGTTTCTTTATGAAATTGATATAAATTATTTAAGATTACTTTGAGAGTAAAACATCGATGTTATTGTCACTTTTGTGAAAGGATTTCTCACATACTTCTCAAAACATGATTGTGAAAGGGTTTTTTTACAAAAGGGATTCATAAGATTGAAAGGTTTTCTCACCCAAGTTGAATAAAGATTAAGGAGCTAATCTAAATGAACTCTACCTTTGATTGACTACTTAAATGTGCCTTTCCATATATAATAAGATGAATATGATTAATCACTATTCTGTGGAATTTATTCTTAGCACCGACTGGAGTAGTGGTGATTACCCATGTCCCAAAACTATTTGCGACCATAGTTTTGTCTTAGATAGACATTAGATTGTGAATCTACTTTAGCTCAAGTTTATAGTTCTTACCTTGGCAAGTAAGGACATCTCTTTTCCATGTGGGATAGAGACCGAATTCCATGTTAATGCTTACATAGTCTATGTCGGTTAAAGGTAAACTTTCCACAATAATGAACTTAGGTTACTTTCTAAAGTATATCACATGTGTTTTATAAGATGTTTAGCCTGCATTTACCATGATTATGACATATGATTTCTAACATGTTCTTTCATGACTTAGTTTTGTCATTGCATGTCATATATAGTCCTTTTAGCATCATTTCATAAATCTCATGCATTGTTATCATACAACATATATTCCATGTACTAACACATACATTGCTTCACTAATGTAGGGTCCAAAGCTCCTATCCCCCATACTCGTGGCTAGTTGATTCATTTGAGCTCTGTTGAAGATAGGTGAGTCCTCATGATCCGAGGGCCAAGATTCTTTTATTTCTTTCATGTCATTTCCATTTTCAGACTTTATATGTGATGTATGGGTTATGTACCAATCACTTTCCTTATGATGTAATAGATGGCTTTGAGAATTATGTTTCGACTTCCGGTTTTGACAAATTCTTTTGTTTGAAATGTTATATTTTAAACTCTTTACTTTTATTATCGTGTATATTGCATGCTAAGTAGCTTGTAAGGGGCCTTTCAGAGTTCTATACTATAATATCTCGGATTTGAAAAAGGTTAGAAAGGGTCAAACAGGAAAGTCATGAACCCAAAATGGACCATGGACCCTTCACGGAGCCCTAGACGAGTCGTGTAGGAGACCACCATTCATTAAAAGGCTCATGGTAAGTTTCCAGAACCTACCCAGGCAAGTGTCACTCACACGGACGCCCAGAGACCCGTTGTGATGTTGACGGACCGTCAAACGGATCGTCAAATGGCCTAATCAGAAGGGGTTTCTCCCCTAGTCAGTGATAAGGGCCACAAACGTCTAAATGGTCTGTGAAGCTTCCAACAGACTGTAAAGTCGTCCGTGAAAGAGACTTTCCACACTTAGAGTTTAGGGTCAACTTCAAACGATCATATCTTTCGACACAAAATAAATTAGGTGGCGCATGACCTACCAAATTAAAGATAATTTAGTCCTCTATCCAAATCCACATAGTTTTCCAAATTCAAAGCTCGGAATAAAAGGTTATTTCCAAAATAGTGAAGCCATTACGGGAAGCGCATCTTCATGGCCCACTTGACGGGCCGTGGTGCTCTAGACGACCTGTGAAGTCCTTCTAGAGAGTCATTTCAGATGTTTTTAAGTAAGGGTCATGTGGGTAATTTCCCAATTATTTTAACATAATACTTTTTCATTTTAAATTCTACCCTAGGCCCTATATAAACACTTTTACCCCTAAACTTGACCAAATTCATCCTCTCCAAAAATCTTCTCTAGATCGAGGAAGAAGACAAAACTTAGGGCTTCTTCAATTCTTCAAGTTCAAGTGTCCTTTCTTCATAATTTCTTAGAGCTTCAATCAAGTTATGTAGGGAGTTCATCAATGGGTTCAATTTACCCATTGAGCCCCCAAAGTTTCTTCAATTCTTCATTTCAATTTATCAAGATTTGATTAGATTTTTACTCTATTCCTCAAGGGTTCTATTTGTATGGATTCAATTGCTTTATTATTATTATCTTATTTTGATTATTTGGACTTAATTACATGTTTTTCAACTAATTCCATGTGAAATCATGTATTGCTCTATGAATTTTGACCGTGAACCCAAATTTACAGGAATTTATGAAGAATCTTGAATCTATGATTATGTTTTATTGAATTATGCATGATTTTTATGAAAGCCATGTTTATGACTCAAGTAATATTATAGATAAATATATCTATATGTTCTATGAAGATTGGCCACCTGAAAAAAAATGACATCTAGAGTTGCCCTCAATTCTTTTTGGGTAATATTCCTAAATTAGGTTTTTATTAGTATGATATTCGGATAAGCCATCAATGATTATAGATCACACTTTTCAAAATATACCATTCATAGTAGGGACTTTCTATTATGAAGTGAATGACTATGGGCCTTAAAAGCTATTCTGAAAAGATCATGGATGGTGAAAGGATTTCTCACGCATGGTCTAAGGATCTATCCTATAATGTTTCTAGCTTGGGTTGGTTGCATAATTGTACCTTTCCATGGATGATACTATCACTTTAGCTTGGATTGGATGCTTGATGTGCCCTTCCATGGCTAATAAGACCAGTTACGATGAAAGACTATTTCGTGGGATTTATGCTTAGCACCGAGAGGATATTGAGATGGAAGCTCTCCTATAGCTAGAGGTCGAGTTTCTGTTAGTGATCTCCTTATCCCATACCTATGTGCCCCTATAGAATTATTGTCTTAGATAAACATTAGCTAGTGGATACAAATAAGCCAGAAGTTCATGGTCCTTACCTTGGGAAGTAGGACACTCATATTCGGTATAGGGTAGACCGTAGATTCCATGTAATAGCTCGCATGGTTTGCATGCCGGATAACATTAAACTTCAAACAAAAAGAACTAAGTTTATTTCTAATGTTTTATAAATCTTCGTTCATGATTTAAAGATGCATGGTCATGTCTCATGTTTTATTGCATTCCCCTCATACTTAGTACATTCCATATACTAACGCATACATTTGCAGACATTATTTCACTAATGTAGGGCTTGGAGATTCTTATACTTCGGCTCGTGGATATTTATCACATTAGTAGATTTGAAGATTGGTGAGTCCTCATATTTTGAGGACCGAACACTTTATTGCTTATTGTGTATACTTTGTCATATTGTATGTGATTCATGGGCTACGTCTCAATCACTCATGATGTACTAGATGGCTTGGAGATTATGTTACACTTCTGCTACTTTTTGTCAAACTCATTATGATATGAAACTGTCTTTTGAACTCTTTAAATTCTATTATCTTGTATGATCTATGCTAAGTGGCTTGTCTAGGGTTTCTTGGGATCCAATACACCATGTCACGTGTAGGGTGTACTTTGGGCCATGACATATATGTCATGTTATGCCTAGGGTCTACTTTGGGTTGTGCAAAACTTGGTATTCATATCACAAGGTTTATAAAGGTCATGGGATATCTCATAAGCCACGTCGGGTAGAGTCTTGTTCATTACTATGAAGCCCACCACATTTATGAATGAAAAGCTATAAGATTTTTAGGAAATCCTTTCATAACTCTCAAGTCGTGTGATAAAGTATAACTCTATATGTATCTCTCTGAATTATCTGATGTTTTAATGGATATGGCACCTCAAAGAGCATATGTTAGAAGGAATGTCAAAGAGAATTTAAAACGAGAAGCTCCTCAAGTTCTAGTTGACCCTTTGGGTGAACAAGTGACTAAATGCAGAGTTTAAGGCTACTTTTCAAGTATTGACTCAAGCTACGACAACTAAAGCCAATAGGGAGGTTGTTGTCCCATGAACCAAAATATAGGTATAGCGGCAACTATAGTGAGGGGATTCACTAGATTGACTCCTCTAGAGTTTTATGGTTTCATGGTTGAGGAAGATCACCAAGATTTCATTAATGAGGTTTATAAGGTGTTGATGATCATGGTAGAGACGCCTGTGGAAAAGGAAGATTAACTGCTTATCAACATAAAGGTGTTGCTCAAGTAAGGTTCAACCAATAGAAAGAAGAGAGGGCGGTTGATTCGGGTCCTCTTAATTGGAAAAATTTTAAGGTTTATTTCCTTGATAGGTTCTTTACCCTTGATATGAGGGAGGAAAAGGTTCTTAAATTCATCAACTTTTGTCAAGGAAACATGAGTGTGAAGAAGTATGCCTTGAAGTTCACTCAATTGTCTAGATATGCTCCTACTATGGTTGTCGATCCTAGTGCAAGGATGAGTAAGTTAGTTTCATGGGTCTCTGAGATGGTGGTTAAAGAATGTCATAATGTCATGCTCATCAATGATATGGACATTTTTCATCTAATGGTTCATCCTTAATAAATAGAAGATGACAAAATTAAGGAAAGATCTAGGGAGGCAAAGAGGGCAAGGACCGATGATGCTGACTTTCACATTCAAGATCCGACGAACATGAGCGTTTTAAGTTTTGACAAAGGCTTTCCGATCAATAATCCTCCAATGATTCGGTTCCTAAATTCAACAAAGATAGGGTGTTTAACCATAATCCTCAAGGAGAAAATGATGGTGGATCTTCATTGTCTACTTAAACAAAATGTGGAAGAAAGCATAAAGGTAAATGCCTAGCTGATTCCAATGTATGTTTTGGTTGTGGTATGATGGATCATAAGATATGGGATTGTCCCTCAGTTTCTAAGAATGAAGGAGATAATCGTCGACGGGCTCTACCTTACCCTTCGTCAGGTTATAGTGGGAGTCAGAAGCAAAACAAATTTTATGCAGTTCAAACTCGTAATGAGAAAGAAGGTTCTCCCCATGTTGCTACCCGTATGTTGAATGTATTTCATTTTGATGTTTATACTTTGCTCGATCCTGGTTCTACCCTATCTTTTGTAACACCATATGTGGCTATGAGGTTTGATGTTCTTCTGGATGTGTTGATAGACCCTTTTTTCGTCTCTACTCCTATTGGTGAATCTATTGTGGCTAGGAGAGTCTATAGAAGTTTTCACATCTCCTTACCTCATAGAGTCACTCATGTTGATCTTGTAGTGCTTGATATGCTAGATTTTGATGTTAATCTTTGTATGAATTAGCTTCATTCTTGTTATACTTTTGTTGATTGTAGGACCCTAGTGGTCAAGTTTTCATTTCCTAATGAGCCCATTCTATAGTGGAAGGGGAGAAATTCTATACCTAAGAGTCAGTTTGTTTCTTATCTTAAAGATAAAAAAAATGATTTCTAAGAGTTGCATATACCATCTTGTTCAAGTTAGGGTATGGATTCTGAAACCCCTACTCTTGAGTCGGTCCTCGTTGTTAATGAGTTTCCAGAAGTTTCTCCTAATGATGTACCTGATGTTCTTCCTGAAAGGGAAATAGATATCGGTATTCACCTTTTCCCAAATATACAACCGATCTCTATACCTCATTACTGTATGGCTCCAGCAGAACTTAAGGAGTTAAAAGAGCAATTGTAAGATTTGTTGGATAAGGGTTTCATCCCACTGAGTATCTCTCCATGGGTGCTCCAATTTGTTTTGTTCGAAAGAAAGTTGGTTCACTTCGTATGTGTATTAACTACCGGTAATTGAACAAGATTACCATTAAGAATAAATACCCTCTTCCAAGGATGGATGATTTGTTTGATCAACTACAAGGAGCAAGTTACTTTCCTAAGAATAATCTCCGATCGGGTTATCACCAATTAAGGTTAAAGGAAGATGACATTCCAAAGATTAATTTTCAAACTCAGATTGGTCATTATGAGTTTTTAGTAATGTCATTTGGTTTCACTAATGCTCTAACCTCATTTATAGATTTGATTAATAGGGTGTTTAGGCAATACTTGGGTATGTTTGTGATTGTGTTTATCGATGATATCTTAATTTAGTCAAGGAGCGAAGATGAGTATGTTGATCATTGGAGGATTGTGTTGAATCTTCTCAAGGACAAACAACACTTTGAAAAGTTTAGTAAATATAAGTATTGGATAAGATTTGTGGCTTTTCTTGGCCACATTATTTGCGGTAAGGATATTGAGGTAGATCCTAAAAAAATAGATGCAGTTAAGACTGGGGCTAGACCTCTACCCTCTTCGGATATTCAAATTTTCTTGGGTTTAGATGGTTATTATAGAAGGTTTGTTGAAGATCTTTTGTTCATTGCCTCTCCATTGACGGCATTGACCCAAAAGAAGGTTAAGTTGATATGGCTTGAAGAGTGTGAGAAGTGTTTCCAAGAGATGAAAGATAGACTTACCACCACTATGGTGTTGACTTTACCGGAAGGATCTGATAGGTTTGTGGTTTGTTTTGATGCTTCAAGATTTAGGCTAGGCTGTGTCCTTAACCAAAATTGGAAAGTTATTACTTATGCTTCACGACACTTAAAAATTCATGAAAAGAACTATCGTACCCATGATTTGGAACTAGGAGCAATTGTTTTTGCCATAAAGATTTGAAGGCATTACTTATATGGTGTTCATTTTGATGTCTTTACAGACCATAAAAGTTTGCAATCTATGTTTATGCAAAAGGATCTAAATCTTGCCAAAAGAGGTGGCTTTAGTTACTAAAGGATTATGACATGAGTGTCCTCCATAACCACGGCAAGGAGAATGTGATGGCGGATGATCTTAGTCAGTTATAAATGGGTAGTGTTGCTCATATTGAGGATGGTAAAAAGGAGTTGGTTCGAGATGTTCATAGATTGACCGATTAGGTGTTCGGTTGGTTGACTCCACCAAAGGCGGTATTATAGTACATCATGGTTCTAAATCTTATTTTGGGTCACATGTGAAAGCCAGGTAAGGTCTTGATCTAAATTTGGTTGAATTGAAGGAAGCAATGCTTAAGAAGTCCATTGAGGCAATCTCTAAAAGATGGAGATGGTGTGCTTTGGTATCACGATCATTTAGGTATTCCTAATGTTGATGATTTGAGGGAGAAGATTTTATCAGAAAACCATGGTTCTCGATATGCCATTCACTTGTGAGCTACCATGATGTATCGTGACTTGCGGGAGGCCTATTGATTTAATGGGATTAAGAAGGATATTGTGGAATATGTTGTTAAGTATCCTAATTGTCAACAAGTGAAAGTTGAGCATTTAAACTCGGAAGGTTTATCCCAATACGTTAGCATTCTTACTTGGAAGTGGGAAGATTTGAACATGGGTTTTATTGTATGGTTACCCCGCACCCGATGGCAACATGACTCGATTTTTGTTATTGTGGATCGTATGATGAAATTGGCTCCTTTTATTCCCATCGAAATTTCTAGTTCTGTGGAGGACTATGCTAAGTTGAACTTGATAGAAATGGTTAGGTTGCATGGAGTGCCCTTATTCATTATTTCTGATAGTGGTACCCAATTCATTTCTCTCTTTTGGAAATCTTTTCGAAAGGGCCTTGGTACTTGTATTAAGCTCAGTACAACCTGTCACCCTCATACTGATGGGAAAGTGGAGCGTACTATCCAAACTTTGGAAGATATGTTGAGAACTTGTGTGATTGACTTCAAGGGAAATTGGGATGAACATTTTCCTTTGATTGAGTTTGCTTACAATAATAGTTGTCATTCCAGCAAGGGTATGACTCCATTTGAGGCTCTTTATGGTAGGATGTGTAGACCTCATATAGGTTCGTTTGAAGTTAGTGAGGTTGCCTTGATAGGTTCCGAGTAGCTTATAAGAGATAGGTTGAAAACAACTTAAAGTCGACAAAATTCTTAGTTAATGTTAAAAGGGTAGACCTTGAGTTTGATGTTGATTATTGGGTCTATTTGAAAAGTTCATCCATGAAGGGTGGGATAAGGTTTGGAATGAAAGGGAAGCTTAGCCCCCGTTATATGGGCTCATATCATATTTTTAGGCGTATTGGTAAAGTTGTTTATGAACTTGATTTTCCTAATAGTTGGGCATCGGTACATCTAGTTTTCCATGTCTCTTTTTTGAAGAAATTTGATGGAGATTCGATACCCATTGTTCTTTTGAAAGGTTTGACAGTTAAAGAGAATCTTTCTTAGAAAGAAGTTCTGGTTGAGATTTTGGACCAACAAGTTAAAAATTTGAGTAATAAGGATGTCACCCCCTGAGGCTACTCCCTGGACATAAACATGGGACCTAGGATCACGAATGACCCTAAGCTAACCCTGAGCTAGCATATCATGATCAAACTGAACATATCTATGAAAAGATAACTAATGCGGAAGCTTAAAACATGAAATAACTGAATGATGGATAAAACCCAATACTAGATATATATAATTCTATAAAATTCCAATAGTTCAATAACAAATGAAAGACCAACCTCAAACTAAAGTTAAATCTAATACTGTGTCTGGAAAAGCCTCTACCTAACTAGAGCTACTGGGACATGCCCCCAGCTAACTCTAGCAAAATTGAAACTTAAATAAAAGACTAAAATGGAAAACATGTATATTGTCCTCAAAGTATGAAGACTCGCCAGTGAAGCTACTGGGTATGGATCGAAAACCGATCTATGTGTGATCTGGATGCTGAGTACCTAAACCTACATCATGAAAGGATGTAGCGCACGGTATGCGTCAGTACTTGGAATGTACTAAGCAAGCAGGATATAGATAAAAGCTGAACAAAAAGGTAAATTGAACAAAGCATATTGCACTATTATATCATCTGAACATAATGGAAATATTGAGATATACTGAAAAGAACTGAGCTGAATGCAATGACCAAGTACATAACATCCTGACACTGAATGCTGAAATATAACTGAAAACCTGGCCAAATGCACTAAAGCCTGACTATGGGAGCTACTAATAACCAACATAAAACCACGTGAGCTAAACGTGGAGTCCGATGTTTACGCCATATCGAGAGGACCCAATATACCTTGCCAGGGGTATAAAGGCATAATTGGCATGATCACTAAATATAATGCCCAACAGAGGGGACTTACAACCTACAGGGCACTTAGTTTTGGAACAATAAAGGTAACTGAACCATAGTCCAACTCGGTAACAAGTCTGCTCCCAATGGAAATGTCTACAATACAACACAACTGGAATATACTGGATAGCTCAATATTTTGACATACTAACAGAGAATGCAACATTTAACTACTGATAATGAAACATTCGAAATCTGAGGCATGTATATCTGTTTATCTAACCTAGCTAGTGCAATTCATGAACAAAATGAATCTACACAACTAGGGTTCTGAGTTTCATGCAAGGAACTAAGCAGCAATGTTACGAAAATATGATAAACTAATATAGAACAATATAATAGCTAATTAACAACAATTATTGGAAGTTCTACAAACCCTAAGTCTAACAAGAGATAGAGAATCAAGAATCTGACTGAATTCTAGGGACCTAGTGGATGAAAGGAACCCACTAGTGAAATCCCACATACCCGGTGACGAATTTTACAAAGAAATATTTCAATTTCAGGGCTGGATTTGAAGAAGACTCACTTTGTTCTTGGAAGGGTTTGGTCGTCTCTTTTGTTCTATTTATCGATTAATTTTGGAGAATGATCGATTAAGGAAAGATCTGATTAATCTACTAGGCTTAAACTAACAAAAATTACGTAGTTTAGAGGTTAAACGACGTAGTTTAGATGTCCAATGCATAGGGGAAAAGACCAAATGACCCTTAACTTAAAATCTATCGGGGCCAACCACAGCGCTAGTGACGTCCCGTGACTGGTACCACGGACCATCGTCTGGGTCGTGGTCTACTGGTTGTGGCTACTGGTTTTGGAAGGGGCTAGACCACAAGCCTTACCATGGCTCGTGTGAAAGACCACGAACTGTGAAGGTCATCGTGGTTCTTCACTTGGGCTGGGGTCAGGTGGCTCAGGTCCACGGACCCTCCCACGGCCCGTCATCAAGACCACGGCCCGTGGAGGGCTCTGTGATCTGATGCATGAGCTGGGGAGGTTCTGACTGGCATTTCACGAGTCTTCCCACGACTCATGGGGCTGTCCACGGTTCGTGAAGAGTCACGTGGTCCACCTCTTCTGGGAGGGTGTTACCCACGGTGTAGGTGATGGACCGTGGTTCCTTACACGATTCGTGGACCCCTCCATAGTTCACAGACTTTCTACAAATTTACCTTAGTTAAGGTCTGAGGTGTTACAATATCTCCCACTTGGGAACATTCGTCCTCAAATGAAGTCTAAATTAGCTGAAAATGAAGGGAAGGAGCTGCAAACCCTACCACTAAGTACTAGAAACTGATTTCTGACTAAACTGAGTTCTAAGATCATGTAAATACGCTGAAAATGCAAGACTAGCATAAAGAACATGATACTAAGACTGAATTTTATGCAAGAGTAAACAGAGAGACTAGAGAGTAACCGTTACTTGAAGTTGAACCGGAATCGGAAGGAAAGAGGTGAGGATACTTGGCTTTCATGACTGCTTCTACTTCCCAAGTAGCTCCCTCTACGAACTGACTCCTCCACAAAGCCTTCACTGAAGCTAATTCTTTATTTCTCAACCTACGAACCTAACAATCCAGAATTCCATCTGGCCCCTCCTCGTAAGTGAGACTATCATTCACCACTACACTCTCTAATGGTGTAATCGATGCTGGATCACCTACACACTTCATCGACAAGGAAATGTTAAAGACTGGATGGACCGCTGCTATTTCTGCTGGCAACTCTAACTCATAGGCCACGTTTCCAACCCTTTTTCAGGATCCTCTAAGGACCTACATATCTCGAATTGAGCTTCCCTTTCTTGCCAAATCTCATCAACCCCTTCTTAGGTGACACTTTCAGGGAAACCCAATCATCAATTTCAAACTCCAGGTCCCTTCTCCTCACATCTGCATAGGACTTCTGACGACTCTGGGCTGTCTTAAGTTTATCCCTGATGAGCAAAACTTTTTCCATAGCTTCATGAATCGAATCTGGACCAATCAATGTTGCTTCACCTACTTCAAACCAACCAATCGGAGATCTGCATCTACGCCCAAATAATGCCTTATAAGGGGTCATCTGAATACTGGAATGCTAACTATTGTTGTGGGCGAATTCTATAAGAGGAAGTTGATCATCCCAACTGCCTTTGAAATTGATCACACAAGATCTCAATATGTCCTCTAAGGTCTAAATGGTACGCTCTGCCTGACAATCCATCTGTGGATGAAATGTTGTGCTGAGACTCATTTGGGTACCAAGACCTTTCTGAAACGACTTCCAGAGATGAGAGGTAAACCAAGGACCTATATCTAAGATGATAGACAAAGGAACCCCATGCAACCTAACTATCTCATTAATGTAAAGCTTGGCGTAGTCCTCCGTCGAGTCTGTAGTCTTGACAGCCAAAAAGTGAGCGGACTTAGTAACTCTATCTATTATTACCCAAATGGAGTCATGATGTCTGTGAGTACGAGGTAAATCTGTAATGAAGTCCATGTTGATCACTTCCCACTTCCATGTAGGAATGTTAATCTCTTGACTCATACCTCCTGGTTTCTGGTGTTCTACCTTAACCTGCTGACAATTAAGGGACTTAGCCACAAAATCTGCTATGTCTCTCTTCATCCCATTCCATCAAAAGACTTCCGTCAGATCACGATATATCTTAGTGGCACCTGGATGAATGGAATACCTGGAGTTATGAGCTTCTGTAAGGATCTTCTGCCTTAACTTACCTACATTAGGAACACACAAGCGACCCTGGTAACGAAGCACACCATCTCCCCCATTGGAGAAAACCTGGACCTTCTGCTGATGAACTTCACTTTTCAACTAAAGTAACACAGGATCACCATTCTTTTTTTCCTTAACCTTCTCTACCAATGAAGATTCTGATCTATTCTAAACTATTACACCACTATCTGACATTTCTATAAGACCAACTCCTAAGGGAGCAAGCCGGTAAACATCTTTCGCTAATCCTTTCCTTTCTTCCTCAACATGTGCTACACTACCCATAGATAATCTGCTAAGAGCATCAGTTACCACATTGGGCTTACCAGGATGATAAAGCACATTCATATCATAGTCCTTGAGGAATTCAAGCCATCTCCTCTGACGAAGATTCAACTCTTTCTGGGTGAACACATACTGGAGGCTCTTATTATCTATGAACACATCTATGTGAACACCATACAAGTAATGTCTCCAAATCTTTAGTGCAAATACTACGGCTACAAGCTCGAGGTCATGAGTCAGGTAGTTCTTTTCAAGAACCTTAAGCTATCTAGAAGTATAAGCTATGACCTTACCTCGCTGCATCAATACACAACCTAGGCCGACCCTGCATGCATCACAATAGATTACATAACTGTATGAACCATCTGGTAACGTCAAGAGAGGAGTTGTAGTCAACCTAGTTTTCAATTCTGCAAAGCTTTTCTCACACTCATCTGACCACTGAAACTTAACCTTTTTTTTTAGTCCACTTAGTCAATGGGGAAGCTATGGATGAGAATCCTTCAACAAATCTCCTGTAATAACCAGCCAAACCCAAGAAACTTCTTATATCTATTGGAGAGGTGGGTCTGGGCAATTGTTTCACTGCATCTATTTTCTGAGAATCTACTCAGATTCCTTCGCTAGATACCACATGACCAAGGAAAGCGAAAGACGGTAACTAAAATTAATACTTGTTGAACTAAGTGAATAATTGGCGATCTTTGAGGATTTGCAGAACAACCCTTAAATGATTCGCATGCTCCTCCTGATTCCGAGAATAAATGAGGATATCATCAATGAAGATAATGACGAATAAGTCAAAATATTATTTCAACACTTTGTTTATTAAGTCGATGAAAGCTGCAGGAGCATTGATTAGTCCAAACAATATAACTACAAATTCATAATGACCATACCGAGTTCTGAAGGTTGTCTTCGGAATGTCACTATCTCTGACTCTGAGCTGATGATAGTCGGATCTGAGGTCTATCTTAGAAAAGAAACTAGCACCCATAAGTTGGTCGAACAAGTCATCAATCCTGGGTATGGGGTACTTATTCTTGATGGTGACTTTGTTCAACTAATGATATTGAATGCATATTTGAGCGAACCATCTTTCTTTTTCATGAACAATACGGGAGCACCCAAAGGGGAAATACTAGGTCTGATGAAGTCCTTATCTAGAAGGTCTTTCAACTTATCTTTCAATTCCTTAAGCTCAATTGGAGCCATTCTGTAAGGAGGATTTGAAATAGGCTAGGTGTATCTGGAAGGATATCTATTCCAAAGTCGATTTCCCTTTTGGGAGGAACTCCGAGAAGATCTTCTGGAAACACTTCTCGGAACTTATTTACTACAAGCACTAACTCAAGAGTAGGGGTTTCGTAGCTTGAATTCTTAACCCGAACAAGATGATAGATATAACCCTTGTAAATCATCTTTTTGGCCTTAAGATAAGAAATGAATCAACCCATAGGCACTGAGCTACTACCCTTCCACTCTAAGACTGACTCGCTTTGAAACTGAAACTAAACAATCCTACTTCTACAATCAACTGAGGCATTATAGGAATGTAACCAATCCATGCCTAGAATTATATTGAAATCTACCATTTCTAACTCTATAATATTTGTTGAGGTGAATTTCTTAGAGACTGTGATAGTGCAATTTTTTTATACCCGTCGAGTTATAACGGGGTCACAAATTGGTGTAGAGACTGAAAAGGGTTCTGAGAGAGTTGATGGACTGACACCAAAGTTTACTCCTATATAGGGAGTTACAAAAGAAAAAGTAGCCCCTGGATCTAACAAAGCATAAACATCTAAATTAAAGACTCGCAATGTACTAGTGACCACATCAGGAGAATCTTTCTGATCCGGGCGAGTGGAGAGCATACAACATGTTCTGGCGCTGACCGCCACTGAATCCAGATGGAGCACCCTGCTGAGATAGGCGACTTTTTGGGACTACTAGAGCGGTAGACTGAGACCTTTTATTATTATCTTCTTGCTCCAATATCAAAGAAGAACAATCTTTTAACCTATGGCTAGACTGACCACACCCAAAGCACCCTACCTTTCATTCAAGGCACTCGCCCGAATGGTTCTTACCACACTTTGGACAAGTTGGGAAAGTCTTGTTACCTCAAGCACTCTACTCAGACTTAGAGCCTGATGCCTTACCTTTCTAATCCTGTTGAAACCTTGGGGATGGAGCACTAGGTGATGAAGGTGTTGGGGCTGTATACTTTTGGTGAAACTGAGAGCGATTTCCACCACCCGATTTCTACTGAGAGTACTCATAGTTACCTGTCCTAGTCTTTTTGTTGTCCCAAGCCATCTCCCTAAGCTTCTTTCCTTCAACCTACTGAGCATAAGTCATAAGCCTAGAGATATTCATACCTTCCAGCAACATAACATTCCTGCACTCTGTTCTCACTAAGTCGGATACTCCAAATAAAAACTTTCTCATATGTGCCCTCGAATCAGCAACTATATGTGGAGCATACCTGGATATTTGGGTGAACTTAAGTCTGTACTCTTGGACTGACATGTTACCTTTCCTTAAATTCATAAAATCCTGAGCTTTAGCTTCCCTCAACTCTCTTGGGAAGAACCTGTCCAGAAAAGCTCTAGTAAAACACTCCTTAGTGATAGGAACTGCATCCGTACCTCTGTTTCTTTCCACTGAGTAAACCAAATGTGAGTCACATTTTTAAGCTGGTAGGATGCCAACTCTACCCTACCATTTCCCGTTACTTGCATCACTCCAAAGATTTTCTTAACCTCATCAATGAAGTTCTCGGGGTTCTCATCAACCCTTAACCCTAGAAATTTTGGTGGATTCATCCGAACAAAGTCTCGAACCCTGGCTGTTGCTGACTCATGATTAGCATTAGTAGGAACTGGGGCCTACTGATTGTTCTGGTTAGCCACACTTTGAGCCAAAAGTTGGATAGCATTCTGAAACTCTGCATTCAAAACCTCATGGTCTGGAACTGGAGGAACTACATTAGCGTTGTGTGCATTAGCATTTCTTGCGTAAGCTCTATGAAGAGGCATGATCTGACGCATAACGATGGATTAGAAAGGAGATCATACCCACGCACGATGAGAATAACAAGAAAGTGAAGTTTTAACCTAAAACACTTCGTAGACTCCCTCTCATTAGATGTCGTGCACTTCACATCCATGAAAGAGACTCTACTTAGTGATGTTTTTCAGACATCCTAGGACTCTTAAACCTAAGGCTCTGATACCAAGTTTTTCATGCCCTGATGCTACCCCCTAGACGTAAACACGGGACCTAGGATCATGAATGACCCCAAGCTAACCTTAAGCAGGCATATCATGAGCAAACTGAACATATCTGTGAAAAGATAACTAATGCGGAAGCATAAAACATAAAATACTTGAATGATTAGTAAAACCCTATACTGGTCTGAATATATATAAAAATTCTATAAAATTCCGAGAGTTCAATAACTACTTAAAGACCAAACTAAAACTAAAGTTGAATCTCATAATATGTCTGAAAAAGCCTCTAACTGACTAGAGCTACTGGGACATGCCCCCAGCTAACTCTAGCAAAACTGAAATTGAAATAAAGCATGCCCCCAACTAACTCTAGCAAAACTGAAACTGAAATAAAACACTGAAATGGAAAACATGTCTATTGTCCTCGAAGTTTGAGGACTCACCACTAATGTTGTTGGGTATGTGTCACGACCCAGAGGTACACCCTAGATGTAACATGGCGTAGTAGACCCCGAAAGGCCTAACACAAGCCACTTAGCATATCATAACATAAAGTAAATAGAAATGATGCTGAAATTTTAAAACTTTTTCCATACAATCGAAGTCTTTTATAAAAGCAAGCAGAAGTCTATAACACTTTGTCTCAAACCATCTAAAACAACTTAAATAACTCTTGGGACGCAGCGCATACAAAAGTTTAAAACATAAAAGAAAGAACATAAAGGAAAGGTGATCACATCCTCGATGCTATGAGGACTCACCAAGTCTTCAACTCCTTGCTCTACTAGAACCTAGCCATAAGAATGGAACTCAATATCGCCGGACCCTACATTTGATAAGAATGTAGGAAAGAGTATGTGTTTGTACAAAATGTACTAAATAGACGTATACCATAACATCATAAAAGCATAACATCATAAAAGCATAACATAAGGGTTAGTCAACAAGAGACGTATACCATAATCATAAGAGATAACAAAATAGGCATAAGCATATTCTCCAACATAAACATAATACAACCATTAGTCATCATAAAGCATAGTCCATATACATAGTTAATATGTAGACCTTCATAACATAAGAGAACCATTTCATAAGTAGCCTCCAAGTATACTTGTGCAATGCATGGATAAAACCCCATAATCCCATCCATGCAAAGTATCCCATTTGGCCATCATAGTCATACTTACAACCTTATGGTCTCATCCTTAGCTTAATTCTCATAGACAAGGGAATCTTCACCTTTAGTCAAACATATCATGGTAGGCAACTATAGCAACAATCCAAGCTAAGCATACAACATATAATAGAAACACTTCATAATTGGCTTCAAGTCATACTTATGCAATGCATGGATAAGACCCTATAATCTCACCCATTCTAAGTACTCATTTATGCCATCATACATATTGATCATCTCTTTGATCTCATATTTAGTTCATCATTCATGGACAAGGGGAATCACCTCTAGTCATACATATCATAAAAGGCCTATCATGTTATAATCCATGCAATTCATTGTTCATGACATAATATATATTAAGGAATTATAGGTATTCGCCTCCATGTTCTTTTCAAGGAATCATAAGTATTCGCGTCCATGTTCATTTAACATACCGTTCACTAAGTCCGGTGATCTCTCTTGGTCACCTCAGGATTGAAGAGCATAAAAGTGGTTTTCCTTTGGAGCATTGGAGTTTGAAGCGCTAGGAGGAGCTTGCTTGCCTTCCTTCCCTTTGGCCGAAAGTGTTAGGAAATTTCTCAATTTATGACCACTCTTACCACAAAACAAACACCCGTGCCGGCTAGAACCTTCCAGTCATGCTTCTTCCCACATTTTGAACAATCAGGCCTATTCACATAAGGTCCACCACCATTATCCCCTTGAGGTTTGGGGTTAGACACCCTATCCTTGTTGACCCTTAGGGAACCATTTGAGGAACCTTGGTTGGAGAACCTTTGTTTAAACTTTGGTCAACCTTTTCCATCGGACCTAGCATTGGAAAAGTTCCCATTACCGGTCCTTGCTCGTTTCACCTCCCGATTCTTTTTTTTAAGCTTTGACACCTCAATTTTTTGGGCGTGCACCATAAGACGTGAGATATTCATATCACCAATTAGCATTTCCATACAGCATTCTTTCTCTACGAAGTCGGACACTTCCATCACAAACTTATTCATCTTAGACCTTGAGTCTGCCACTATAGTTGGAGCATACTTGGATAGTTGGGTGAACCTAAGCACATACTTGATGAGTCTGAGATTTGGACTCATTAAGGGCTTTGTTCTAATAGATTTAGTGTCCTCAAATGCCTAAGTTATGCTATAAATTGATGTTAAGGCCTTGATTTTCAGGTATATGGATTGAGGAGCAAAGCAAGGACACTAACAGGCAAAAAAGAACAAAACAAGCTGAAGAAATGAAGAAGGGCGAGCCAAAAGATCACTAATATCACTTGGCGTGTCACCGAGTGGCTAATCTCACCGCCTAAATTTCCAGTGTGCCAAGCCCTGAAGGAAGAAACCGAGTCGGTGATGAAAAGGAGCAGTCAGCGAGTGGCCGAGCAGTTCTGAGATGCAAAGAGAGATCGCCCAAAGTTACAGAACTTGAGAATGTTGAGTGCAAGGCAAAAAGGTTATGGAAGAGATCAATGGGCGGCTCGCTGAGTGGTTTGGTAAGCCCGACTTACTTCGCTGATCGGCCTTTCGTGGCTTATTTTTGGTGATTATAAATTATTTTTAAGCAGTTAATTTAGTATCGATTTTGGATAGAATTTTAGAATCCATTTAGTCTAGAACAGTTTTCTTTTGAGTTTCTTAGTAGACTTGAAGGTTTTGAGACTCAATTTGGAGATTTTGCAAGTGGGTTTCGAATTTTCTGCAAATTGGAGCATCGTAAAGGCTTAATTACTCTTACCCAGTTGATGGCTAATCGATTTGGTAACCGTTTTTACTCTTTTATGATGTTTGGCTAAAACCCCAATTCTTGGAGTGTGATCATGTGATTATGGATTGAATTAGTTTATGGGTATTGTTAATTACTAGTTTAAATTCTATATTAAGGTGGGTTTAATCATTAATTGTGGTTTAATTTATGAATTGTAGTTGCAAATGCAATTCTATCTTTGTGTTATTAGCTTGCTCGAGAGAGAGAGGTTTTAGAACTAAGATTATTGATTGATTATTTGTAGGTATTGGGTTGATTTGGGTTCAGCTCGAGAGAGTTAATCCTAAACCCAATCCTACCCATCTTGCTCGAGAGAGATAATGTATTAAGGTTATGGGTTGTTCTTAATTGTTATGCTTGTTGATGTTTGAGAGAAATCACTTGAAGCGGAATAGTTGTTCGAGAGAAAGCTATTTCAATTATAGTCTAGCCAACGCACTAATATTTAGCTATTTACTAGTAGTTTCAATTACCCATATATCAAATTTTCCTATAATCGATCACATCCCGAGAATTCCTCTCCTTATTGTTATCTCATTACTATTTGGCTGCGTTGTAGCTGATATTTACAAACCAAAACCCCCATTTGACATTCATGTCACCCCTTTGACTTGATATGTCTTTTTCCAATAATATCTATTCCTATAACTAGTTAGATCACATTTGTACTTCTTAATTGAATTTGAACATGTAGCACTCCTTATGGGATTCGACCCCAACTCATTTGTTGGGTTTTATATTGCTTAACGATCAGTTGCACCTAGAATTAGATGGTGTGCTTGAAACATTAATAAAAATGGCGCAGCTCCAAGAACTTCATCTTCCTCACAATATTTTTCTCTCTAAAACCCAAAGAAGAAGAAGAGTAGACTTGGAGCTAGGTTTGGCAAATTCAAGGGTTCTTCCTCAAATTTCTTGGAGATTCTTAATAAATGTATGGTGGCTTTTCATCTATGGGTAGCTTCCACCCATTGAGTCCCTTCAAACTTGATTTCAAAACTTCTAATTTCCCCAAAACTTAGGGTTTTAATCTAAGTCGTGGGTTCTCTTTCAAAACGTTTTTAATTGTTTATTTATGGTTGATTATGATTGATTATGGTGGATTATGGTTGAATTGATGAGTAATTGATGATTTATGATCAAATCCTCCCAAGAACCCATGAATCCCCATATTGCTAAATTGTAAATTTATGATGTGGGTTGATTGATTAATAGAAGCATGTCAATTGATTATGTTTATATGGATTGAGTTATTGAATCATTATATTCCCCTATCTAATGTAGAAATTCTAGATGTTTGGGTTTAGTTGATTCATAGCGTTGAAGGGAAAACTATGAGGGTTTGTATATGTTGATGAAAATTGTGTATGAGCTTATGATTCACTTAGAAAGTGAAGATCCTATGATTATTGTGTAATTGTGGTATTATTGTAAGATCATTCTCCCCATACTCTTACATATGACTAGGTATGAAATGTCTATGACTATGATAGTATTGTTGTGTTTAATGAAAGGCTATTCTCATTAACACACTATGAATATGATGTGACAGGTTTACTCACATGTTGATGATTCTAAGGTTGAAAGGACATTCTCACCTAATGAATCTATGAGCTATTATGATGCTATGTTGGTTGAGTGCCTAGTGCATTCTTTCATGAACATGAACTTAATTAAAGACTTAATATGAATTTTAAAGGGAATTATGCTTAGCACCGAGTGCATATGAATATGAGATGAAATCTTTTACGTTAGAAAGTCTGTCTTCCCAAAGTAAGTTATCTCATGAGATGGAAACCTTCTAAGTTAGAAAGTTCAGGTTTCTAGTAGCAATCTCATTATCCCATAACTATGTGCCCACATAGGTCTTTATCTAGTGGATCCACCTAAAAGCTAATATGTTAGTTCTACCTTAGGCAAGTAGGACACCTCTTTTTGGTGTGGGGTATGACACCGGTTCCATGTAGCTCACATGGTCTATGTCGGTTAAGGCTAAATTTCCCTATATGATAAGAATATGAATATGACAAGAACTTGAACAATAAATATGGCTTCTTAAGAGGTATTACTTAGTATGAGTGGGGGTATGAAGCTCAATTTATGCATTGCACAAGTAGGCTTTAAGAGTGGTTGTGGTGAGGTTCTCTTATGCTATGAAGACTTATGAATTATGCATGTATGGTATGTATTGTTGTTAAGGATAATTTTACATGTTACAAGTTATGAGTATGAATATTTCCTTGTCTATGAATGTTGGCTAATGATGAGGTCAAGGTAAGATATGTATGATGTTGGTGATCTAAAAGTGGTTCTTGGCATTTGGTATCTTGCCGGGTTATGAGATCTTGCCTTTGCATTGCACTAGTATAGCTTTGGGTTGCTTATGATAGGGTTTGTCTTATGTTTCTTCATAAATATGCATGATGGCTTTTAAACTTGATAAATGCATGGTTTGAACTAAATGTCCCTTTTAAGCATGTTTTAAGGATTTTTATGCATGACTTCCATACTTAGTACATTTTGTGCTAACCCATATTTTCTACCTTTTTCTATAAGTATAGGTCCCGGTCGTTGAGGTTGCTTCTCTTTGGTTGAAGGCTTGGATCAATTATCTCCTTGCCTTGGTGAGTCCTCATGGTTCGAGGACAAGAGCTATTCTTTCTAGTTTCCTTTCATATGTTCTACTTAGAGATTGTAAAAAGGCTATGACCTTATTGAGATTCTATTGTAGTAGATGGTTCATTGAGATGATGTCAAGATTCCTACTTTTGATATTAATGAAAAGACTTCGATTGTAAAAGTTTTAAATTCCGTGTCAATTCTATTACTTATGTTTATGATTATGCTAAGGGCTTGTATGAGACCCCTTCGGGGAGAAGTATGTCGTGTTACGTCTAGGGGGTACCCGTGGGTCGTGACATTTCCAAGTAGGAATACTAATGTCTTGAGACAAACCTCCCAGTTTCTGATGCTCAACTTTCACTTGTTGACAATTAGGACACTTAGTCACAAATTCCACAATATCGTTCTTCATCCCATTCCATCAATAGAGCTCTCGTAAATTTGCGGTACATCTTGGTGGCTCCCGGGTGAATGAAATACAGAGAACTATGGGCTTATGACAAGATTTGTTCCCTCAAGTCATCAACATTTGGAACACACAAATGACCTTGATATCTAAGGACACCATCTCCCCCTTGGTACAAAGCCTCAACGGATTTCTTAAGCACCGCTTCTTTCAACTCAACTAAAACTGGATCAAGCCCTTGCTTGGCTTTCGCATCTACCACTAAAGATGATACTGAACCATTGTGAACCATAACACCACCCTTGGTGGAGTCCACTAATTGAAAACCCAATCGGGCCAATCTATTAACATCTCAAACCAACTCTTCTTATCTTCCTCAATTTGGGCAACACTACCCATACATAACCGACTAAGTGTATCCGCCACCACATTAGCTTTATCAGGGTGATAGAGAAGACTCATATCATAATATTTCAATACCGCAAGCCATCTTCTTTGGCGAAGATTCAGATCCTTTTGGTTAAACACATATTGCAAACTCTTGTGGTCGGTAAAAACATCAACATGAACACCATACAAGTAATGCCTCCAAATCTTTAAGGAAAAAATAACCGCCGCTAATTCAAGGTCATGGATAGGATAATTCTTCTCATGAATCTTAAGTTGCCTTGAGACATAGGCAATAACCTTCCCATTTTGCATAAGCACACATCCTAACCCAATTCTAGAGGCATCACAATAAACAACAAAACCATTCGTCCCTTTCGGTAAGGTCAACAACAGAGCAGAAGTAAGTTTATCTTTCAATTCTTGAAAACTCTTCTCACACGCTTCGGACCATATGAACTTAACCTTCTTTTGAGTCAAAGCCGTCAAAGGAGAGGCAATTGAAAAGAATCCCTCAACAAACCTTCTATAGTGACCAGCCAAACCCAAGAAACTTCTAATATCTGAAGGGGTTAGAGGTCTAGGTCAACTCTTGACTGCATCCATCTTTTTAGGATTTACCTCAATACCCTTACTTGAAACAATATGACCAAGAAAAGCTATGGACCTTAGCCAAAACTCACATTTATTAAACTTAGCAAAGAGTTGTTGGTCCTTGAGGATGTGCAATACTATCCTCAAATGATCAATATTCTCATTCTCACTTGTAGAATAGATCAATATATCATCAATGAACACAATCACAAACATATCGAGGTATTGTCTAAACATCTTATTTATCAAATCCATAAATGCCGCTAGAGCATTAGTCAACCCAAATAACATTACTAAAAGCTCATAATGACCATACCGGGTTCTAAAAGTCATTTTCAGAATAACATCTTCTTTCACCCTCAATTGATGATAACCCGATCGAAGATCAATCTTAGAGAAGTAACTTGCTCATTGAAGTTGGTAAAACAAATCATCTATCCTTGGAAGAGGATACTTATTCTTAATAGTCACCTTGTTCAACTGACAATAGTCAATACACATACAAAGAGAACCATATTTCTTTCTAACAAACAAAACTAGAGCACCCCATGGAGAGATACTTGGTCGGATTAAACCCTTATCCAACAAATCTTTCAATTGTTCTTTGAAATCCTTAAGTTCTGCCAGAGCCATTTTATAAGGAGGAATAGAAATAGGTTGCGTATCTGGGAGAAGGTCAATACCAAAGTCTATTTCCCTTTCGGGGGAATACCGGGTAAATCATCCGGGAACACTTCCAAAAACTCACTAACAACGGGGACCAACTCAAGAGTAAGGGTTTCGGAATCCACATCCCTCACCCTAACTAGATCATAAATGCAAGCCTTAGAAATCATCTTTCTAGCTTTAAGACAAGAGACAAACTGACCCTTAGGCATAGAATTTCCCCCCTTCCACTCTAGGATAGGCTCATTCGGGAACTAAAACTTTACTACATGAGTTTTACAATCAATAGAAGCATAACATGAATGCAACCAATCCATACCAAGAATAACATCTAAGTCTAACATATCAAGCTCTACCAAGTCAACAAGATTAACTCTATGGGACAAGGAAATGGCACACTTTCTATAGACCCTTCTAGCCACAATAGAATCACCAACAAGAGTAGAGACAGAAAAAGGTTCTAACAACACATCAGGAAGAACATCAAACCTCATAGTCACATATGGCGCCAAAAAAGATAAGGTAGAACCGGGATCAAGTAAAGCATTAACATCAATTTGGAAAACTTTTAACATACCGGTAACCACATCAGGAGAACCCTCTTGCTCACCACGAGTCTGAAGTGCATAGAATTAGTTTTGCTTAGGAGCATTGTAACCCAAACCACTAGGAGGAGCTTGCTTGCCCTCTCTTCCTTTTTCTGCAAGCATAGGGAAATACCTCATCTTATTACCACTCTTACCACAACTAAAGCAACCATCTGTGTCGGCTAGACACTTGGCCTCATGCTTCTTTCCACACTTAGCACAAGTAAACATGTGCAATGAAGATCCACTACTATTTCCTCCTTGAGGCTTAGGGTTAGACACCCTATCTTTGTTGAACTTATGAGGAGCATTGGAGGAATCTTGACCGGAAAACCTTTGTCGAAATCTAGGACGACCATGTCTATTTGACCTTGCATGTGAGAAATTTCCATTACCGATTTTAGCCCTCCTCATCTCCCTAATCTTTTCCTTAAGTTTCTACTCTTCAATCTGTTGTGCATGAACCATGAGATGAGATATGTCCATGTCATTAGTAAGCATGGTGGTTCGACACTCTTTATTCACCATTTCGGACACACCCAAAATGAATTTGCTCATCATTGCCCTTGAATCAGCAACCATTGTTGGAGAATATCTAGATAGTTGTGTGAACTTTAGAGCATATTCCCTCACACTCATACTTCTTTATCGAAGGTTAATGAACTCAAGCTCCTTAGCTTCCCTCATCTCAAGGGGAAAGAACCTATCAAGAAAAGCAACCTTAAACTTCTCCCAATCAAAAGGGCCCACATCTTCCGGTCTCCCTTCTTTCCATTGGTTGAACCAAGTTTGAGCAACACCTTTCAATTGATAAGCAAACAACTTTGCCTTTTCCACTAGCGTCACTCCCATAATCATCAAGACTTTGTAGACCTCGTCAATGAACTCTTGAGAATCTTTCTCAACTTTAGAACCATGAAACTCCGGAGGATTCATCCTAGTGAAGTCCCTCACTCTAGAAATCATCGTACTCACATTTGGGCTTACAGGAACCGCAACCTCCCTATTGGCTTGGGTCATCATGCTATGAGCCAATACTTGAAAAGCAGCCCTAAACTCCGCATTACTCACTTTTTTGGCAAAGGATCGACTGGACTTGAGAAGCTTAGGGAGGAGCTTCTTGTTCCTCATTCTCCCTCACATTCCTCATAGCATAAGCTCTTCGAGTATCCATATCCTATAGAGCATCGAATAAGGATTAGGAGAGAGACCTTATATAGTTAAACTTTATCGTATGACTTAAGAGTAATGAAAAAAGTGGAGTTTTCTAAACATCTTGTAGCCTCTCCCTCATTAAACGGACGCGCTTTACACTCATGAATAAGACTCTACTTGATGAGGCTTATGAGACATCCTAGGCCCATTCTAAACCTTGTGCTCTGATACCGAGTTTTTCACGATCCAGGTGTCACGACCCAAGCCTAGGGCCTAGACGTGACATGGCGAATGAGGAACCCGAAGGAACCCCAAACAAGCCTCTCAAACTTGTCATCACACTTCATCGGTCGCGGAAGTACATTCAACATTAATTAACGGGA
>JAKRZT010005420.1:0-29093 GCA_029582215.1 Solanum sparsipilum
TTAATCAACTAGCTAATCAACCCCTTAAGCCCTTAAACAACACTCCAAACTTCAACGACAAGACCCTTACAACTTACTGGTTCAAACGACTAGTTTCCAGACGTCACTGTCATTTCTCATCATTTCATCAAGTTCTCAACTCCAAACTCACATGTGAGGCTCTAGTTTCACTAGTTCGTTTTTTTGGGTCGTTACAAAGTCCGTCCGGAAATTTTAAGGGTATTTTGGTCTTTTCCCTAACCAATTATTTTGGTTATTTAAAGGGTCCAAGATAATTTTTAGATCAGTTTTTCCTTTTTAAAAGAGTGAGAGTGAGAGTTAGGGTTCTTCAGAGAAGAGGAGAAGAAGAGGAGAAAAGAGAAGAAGAAGCAAGGATTCGTCAAGATCGTCGTGGATTTCGTCGGGGGTGATCCCTATTAAGGTATGTGAGTTCATAGTGTTGGGTTGGTTCTTTCCCCCAACGCCAAACTCGTTTAATTTCGAGAAAAAATTGATTATGTTTGTTGAAGTTGTTGGTTGTAGTTGTTGAAGTTGTTGGTTGTGATTGTGTTGAAGTTCTTGTTGATTTGGGACATGTTTCCGGTTGTGTTTGTGAGTTGAAATCTATTGTATGTTGAGGGTTTTATGATTCTAAGTGTTTGGGGCTGGATCTATTGAAGTTAAAGAGGTTTAGAGTTGGAGAAATGAAAGAGAAAAGTCGAGTTTTCTGGGGTCAGGGGTGGGGCGTCGCGCCTACCAGTGCGCCGCAAAAGAGTTTCTGAGTTTTCTCCCTTGGGGCAGCACGCCTAGCAGTGCGCCCCAGCAGCCCTTCTGAGCTTTGTGGTCTGGCGCTCCGCACCTCTTAGAGCGCCAAGGACGCCAACCTTTCCCATTCATTCCCCACTTTTTCATGCATGTTCCTTGGCATTGTACCTATGTTTCATAGTTGTTTCCAACACTCCAGGTACGTCTAAACGTCAAAAACTCATCCATAAACATGTGATCATATACCTTGAATCCATAATCCAATTCAAGGCGAGTTCGGATCAAAGTCAAGTGAGGTTAGAAGTCAAGTCTAGAAGTTAAGAAGTAAGTCAAAGCAAGTTTTCAAAGTTGTTCAAGAGTCTTTATTGAACGTTTTAACTTCGTTTTAAGGTTCAAGTTTCAAGTCAAGAAAAGAGTATAGAGTTTCAAGTCAAGAAAAGAGTATAGAGTTTTAAGTCAAGCAAAGAGTATAGAGTTTCAAGCTAAGTAAAGAATATCGAGTTTCAAGCTAAGTAAAGAATATCGAGTTTCAAGTTAAGTCAAGAGTTTAAAGTTGAGTTCATTTCTCAAAAGTTATTAGGGAACTAAGTATTCCCAAAGAAGTTTATAAATGTTTTCACATTTAAGATGTGAGGAAACTGAGATTTCCAAAAGAGTTTTGAACAGTTTGAGCACCATCTCTTTTTGAGAAAAGATGAGTTTTGCGAAAGAGTTTCTAAAATATGATTAGTATGACAAATCGAGTATGTCATCAATGTTTAAACAATATGGTCTCTAGTTATACCATCAATGTTTAAGCAGTATGAATATACTGAGTCATCAATGATCATATTAAAATATGGTTTTGATATGTTCTTTTTAGAAAGAGTTTTCAAGAGCCTTTGGGCTAAGTTTTGAGTAATTATCTCAACTAAAGCAAGATGTGTTTAAAACACTAGTGAGCTAAAGTATTTTTGGGAGTAGTCTTGACCACCAAATTGGGGACACGAGTTCATATTAACTCAACTCTCCATAAGAACCATGTAACCAAACATAGGATTTGACGGGTCATACTTTTTAGATGATCACGTAAAGTTAAGCTAGTGGATCCACTAAGTTAAAGCGTTCTATATGACGGCAAAGTATATGACAGTTCTAGCAGCACGGACAAGACGTTGTATCACCACTTAGACATATAGTGGTGGCTGTCGGTTAGAGAACTCCCATAGTAGAAATTGCATGGTTCCTCAAGGTGTTCTGCTTAGTATGGATGGGGGTATGAGACTTCATTCATGCATTGCACAAGTTGACTTTGAGAGGAAGCATGATATTTTCATGATATTAAATATGATTTTTACGTCATGTTTTAAATAGTTTTACAAGCTTTATATATTGCATGTGTTTTATTGCCTTATATCGAGTTCAGTTACTCATGAGTTGAACAGAGCCAAGGTAAGTTCTCTTTTGTAGCCCTTTCAAGCTTATGTTATTGTTTAGCGGTCCAGCTCGCATATTCGTACATTCCATGTATTGATGCCAGTTGGGCTGCATCTTATTATGATGCAGACGCAGGTACCCAGAATCATCATCCAGCACGCCGTTGATCCAGTTGAGCACTCTAGAGTCAGTGGTGAGCCTCTTTGCATTTCGGAGGACTCAGTTATTTTGTTCTCTTAGTTTTGCTTTATTAGGATGTTGTGGGGTCTGTCCCAACATCCATCTCAGTATTATAGAGGCTTCATAGACAGTCAGTCAATTAGTTTTGAGTCTCTCATCTATGTATATATGTAAATGTTCTATTTTGAGACTCGAGTTGCCTTTTTGGTCAGATTTTATCAGTTGGGTTGTTTTATGACCTTTCATTGCATGAAGTTATTCTATTGAGTTAGGTTTCCGCTGAGTTAAGAAAGCCAGGGCAAGGGTTCGCTTGGGGGCCAACAATGGTCTTCGAGTGCCGGCCACGTCCAGGGTGTAGGCTCGGGGTGTGACAAAACCATTTGTGTCGGATTTTTAAATCTATAAACCAAACCAAACCAATAAAACTCGAGTTTTTCAACCTTGAGTTTTTTCAAATTTTTTTGGATTTTTCGGATTTTCGGATTTTTTCGGTAAAGTATTCTTACAAACATATAATTTACTTGTACTCCAAATATTTCTTTAGTCCTACCAAAATACAACTATCTAAGGTGTTTCTTAAGAAAATAACACAAAATATGATATGAGTAATGACACTAAAATATCCAACAAAAAAATAATAATAATGAAATCGCGTAAAACAAATATTGCAAATGAACAAGTCATAATGAAAATGATCATAATTTAAAAGTACTAAATCATGCTAAAATAAGTTTAATAAGTATTAGTTACATGAATAAATATTAAAGGAAATCAAAATTAGATTATGTATTTGAATTGTCTAAACCAATGTAAAATCAAAGAATAAATATTCAATATTATTGTCATTCTTAGTGTTTAATTGATTTTCTTTTTGCATTAGTATTAATTTGATTTTGATTTAAACTTTATTATAATTACCAACATCTGTGGACTATAATCGTTATCGAACCATTCAGAATTGTAAGTTTCAAACTTGAAATAATATATTAAAAGATAAAAACTATGAAAAAACATAAGAAATATTTAAAAATTATATCAAAGTAAATATTTTTATGTATAAAATAAAATTTTAAAATTACATATATAATGTCGGGTTGTTTTTTTTTAGTTAAAACCAAACCAACCCAAAAATAGTCGGGTTTTTTTTCAATACCAAACCAAGTCAAACCAACCACTAGTCGGGTTTTTTTCTCGATTTGCGATTTGGTTCGGTTTTTGGTTCGATTTTGTACACCCCTACTTCATGTATTTAGAATTCCAGAATTTTGTTATGTAATCTTTGATTTTGAGGTATAAGCTGTGGGCCATGTCCCGACAGACTTATATTTTCATTCTAAGTAGTAGAGACTTTATTCAGACTTTAATAGTGTAGTCTCATGAATCTATTGACTCGTACAATTCAGTCTTATATTATTAATAATATGTTTCAGTTCCGCATTAATTTCATATGATATGCTTGATTTGTTAAGCCAAAAATTATTCACTCACTCATGATTTCAAATGTCGTGTCTGGACTGAGGTATAAACTAAAATCATAACAAAAAAAAATTATTTAAATTAAAATACTGATGGACACCATCAATTGTTCCATAAAACTAGATAAATTACTATGAAATAATCGACGGTGTCCATAAGAGTTTCGTGGCAGAAATAAAATCAGAAGAAAATTTCTTCTTTTCTCCTATTTAATTTTCTAATAATTATCAAGAAACAATGACTGCTCAACTAAAGAATAATAAAAGAATATAATTACAATTCAAACTTGTGATGATATTGTTTGAATTGTAATCACTTTGCTTACTGTAACTTATTCTCTTGAAAACTTACCACAGTATTTTAAAATGGTAAACTAAGTTAATAGTACTCCATCAAACAAGAAAATATCTTAGAAATTTCATTATATCTTGTTGGATATTCACATAAAGAAAATTGAGTTAAGGATCAAAAGAATATTTAAATTATCTCATTTTATTGAGTTTCATACATGAATTATTGAAAATAGAAAGTGTGAGTTTTTTATTCAAACTACCACTCAATGATTATTAGCAAACATGCCCAGATGTTGACTAGGTCAAATGTATGTCAAGAAATGCTTCTAGATGCGTTTGTCCATAAAATCTTCGTTCACTTAGCATATATAACGGCTCTATCTGCTAGCACATTAATTTTTTTAATATATTTTAAATTGGCTTCTTTAAAATTGCCCTAAACTCTTCCCTTTCAAGTCAGAGATATTGATGCAACGGCAGAGATGAGGCCAGGGCTAAGAAGATGGAGAAGAATATGGTGGATATCACAGTTGAAATAAATTAATTTATACGCGGATAGTTTTAATCTTTAACCCTAAGTTTTAGCCTGATATTAATTTATTTAGATTTGCCATAGTGGAATTATTTTTTCACATGATCGAATTTTTAGACAAAAAAGAGAGTGTTCACACATCATTATAAAGTAATTGAGGTGTGTTTCACGAACTATTGAGTGATAGTTCAGGTAGGAAACTTGCACTCTCAATAGTTCAGATATGAGACTCAAAAAACTAGGATAGTTGAAGTGTGTTTTTGACCCTTTACTTAATTTTAAAAAAAGTTATATGGTGTTGGAGTTTCACACCTAGAAGTTCGAAATTTCGTCATACTATGTCACAGCTTATTCACCTGTAATGAATTTTTCAACTTCACTCAACACACAAAAAAAAATCAAATTCAACGGTGTTTTTAATACTTTCTCTTGGCTTTTTACAATTAAGAGTTTCATGCTCTTATAGGAGTTTGTGACGACTTGCTATGCCGTGTGGCAGATCGAGGGTGTATTTAAATTTAATTAGCTAATTAAAGATATATTTTTAAAGCTGCCAATAATTTGAAAACGAAACTAATTATTACTACCAAGTTACTGATTTTAGACTCGAATGTGTAAAGTTTGAACTACCTAGTTTAATTTTAGATTCTTAAGTCTGATTTTGAATTTCAATTTGCATGAAGCCCAACTTCAGACATATTTAGGTATGAAGTTGGGCTCTGAAAAGTCTAACTTTAAATTTGAATTTATGAAGTTAACAATTACATTAATATATCACAATATTATTTAACACTGCCCCCCCTCCCCCCCTTAATAATAATAAAAAAAAACTTTTCCCCCCTTTTAAACCTATTCATTTTGATATGATAATTCTTCGTTGAGTTCATATAAAGCCCAAATTAAACTAATTATAACGCAGAGACAAAGCCCTGAAACACTTATTTTCTCCCAAAAAAATGGTCAAACACTTTACTTTTTTCAAATGGACATTTTTCATCTCCTAAAACAGCCAAACAAGTTACTTCCCTTGTTCACTTTTACTTGTCTACTACTCAAAATAATTTTTTTACTCTTACTTGTCACTTTTAACATATCAAAATTTTTATTTTTTTTTCATGTTTTACTTGTAGTACTAATTATTTATTCTCCAAATCATTTTCAAGACCTAATACTAAACCTCAATTAATAGAAATAGTGTAATAAAATAATTATGTCATTCATTATTTTCTTAACCGACGTTTCACTTCTAAATATATCAAATAAAAATGAGCTAAGGGAGTATTAGACATTTTCCATTTTGTGAAATGTGAATTCAACAAAAAGACAACATCCTAGACTCGTCAAAACTGAAAATTCAAATTAGAGGACTTTGAAAAGTAGTCCTTTTAAGAGACAAATCAATATATGAAATAAATAAATACAAGGGTTTGACAAATGGAGTAAATTTAAAGACTTATGCTTGATTCTTTTCAACTTTAATTTCTAAATATTCTTAAAATAAGCACCTTTCGTATATTAGTTTAATTGTTTGGGTAAGGTATTTAATTAGACACATCAAACTCAATTGGAACAAAGTTGAGATTTTACAGCTTATTAAGACTAATGTAAATAGTTAAGAAAGCTCATGACATATCTTAAGTGATTAATTTATTTACATAATGTATGTTTGAGAGTCCGCACCAAAGTTTTTCACAAATTTGAGCTGAAATGTCTAATAGGAACACTTTATCATGTTTGTTGAGGTGCTCAATCGACTGATAAGTTTTTATTTTATTTTAAGAGGAATTAAGATCTCCTGACCACTTAAAAAAATGAAGAAAAAAAAAAAACCTTTTCAAATTTCTAAGGTATAAAAATAAAAATCTCTACAACTTGTAAATTGTTTAAAAGATCAATTCTCCCTATATTTGATTCTGTAAAAAGAGTTCTTTGACATGCCAGAATTATTATCCAAATGAGATAAAAAAACAACATTTGATTTTGTCTAACAAACTTCTCAAGCCAACATTCACATGTCATGGAGTAGAAAAAGGATTAATAGAAGTTAATTAATACTCCCTCTGTTCCTAATATTTGTCTATTTTTAAATTGACACACTTACTAAGAAATCAATTAATGACATAGTTAGTTTATCATTTTACCCCATTAATTATGAAGTGGATGAAAAGTTCTGCATTTTTCAAAATAATTAGTCATTTAATTGAGAGTATAATGAGTAAAAAAAAATTGTTTTTTCTTGATTTGTCAAAATGAACAAGTAATTAGGAATAACTATAGAAGAAAAATGGATAAATAATTAGGGACGGAGGGAGTATGTTATAAAGTAGAGTTTGAGTAAGTTAATTATACCCTTCTTCTTGTTTGTTTTTTGTCATTATTTCTTTGCTTCTTTCGAAGTCATAGGATACTGTTTTTCTTGTAATAGTTATAACTATGACATAAGAAATAAAAAGTTCTAATTATCGGAGTAAAGTTATCATAATTTCATAAGTTTCTTATTCATTTTTATTGAACAATGGAAAGAGATCAAATCTAACTAAAACAATCACATGAGGCAAAAAATAATTTTCCTCAAATGAAATATCAGAAAACAACTAAATTTATTAGTACTACAAGTAGTAAATTTTGACTTTGGTGGAGTGACCAAGGGGTTCGATTTAAATTTCTATTGGTCCAACGGTTTAGAATTGCAAATACTAAACGCTACGACGGCCGCTATATATAGAATTAGAATTTTAAATGAAAAGGAAAAAAGCCACCGTAGAAGACTGTCATGTTGATTCTTTACCTCCTTCTTCTTTTTTTCATCCGATGTCTCGTATTTATATTGGAGTTCGGCAAAAGTCGAATTCATATTAGGAGGGGGTAAAGTGCTTCTAATAAAGACAATTTCATAATCAGGACAACTCAAATCCGAGACTTCTGATTATAAATGAAGAAGTACTTATCACTCCACCACAATTTCTAATTAATTAGGTTGATGCTTTCATTAACCTCCGTGACATGTGTGTTGATGACATAATTTTTTTATTATTTTCCACAACAAATAAAATCAAATTGAAAATAATGTACTCTACTAAAAAATAGATTTTCCCTTTTTACTTTATCAGCCTATTTTTATTTGTTCATTATATTAAAAATAGGATTTATTTTGGATTCGCACGATGTAAGGGCCCATTCAGAAGGAAGCTTTCTATCAAGAAATTTTTCATATCCAAAATTAGAATGCGAGACCTATAGGTAAGGGAGGAACAGTTTATCCACTGCATCACATTATTTAGTGGTTTAAAAATAGATTTTAATTTACTTGTTCAAATTAAAAAATAAGAGATAATTTATCACTTAGTTCTTAATTTACTTTTATTATTGACTATAGTTCGTTTTCAGAACATAAAATTCATTATATTTAAAAGATAATATAGTAAAATTAACATTTAAATATCTAGAATGTTAACAACAATACTAATACTTGCCGGTCAAATAACAAGAAACAGAGGATTACTACAGCAGTATAATATCTAGAATGTCAAAAACAGTACTATATACCAATTCAATCATTCATTATTTTACTATTTTCAATCCAACTTTATCAAAAACCCATCTAAAAAATCCCCCCCAAAAAAAATTCTTGTAACTATCAAAATTTCCCACATACCCATTTCAAAAAAATTCCATGTTTGAATCCAACCCAAAAAACTTTATGTTGAACTTAGCCCTTCTCTTTATACTAATTTACTTATCCTCTGTTCCATTACCAGTTAACTCTCAATGCAACAGAGGTTGCGATTTAGCATTAGCATCATTCTACGTATGGCGAGGAACAGATCTCACTTACATCGCAAATTTATTCAATATCGAAACTAGACAAGAAATCATGGATTACAACACCAGAGATACCATCCCAAATCTAGACAGTGTAATCGCCGGAACTAGAATTAACATACCTTTTCGCTGTGATTGCTTGGAGGACGGCGATTTTTTAGGTCATGATTTTCAATATGAGGCTAATTCAGGGGATACGTATGGTAGAATTGTGTCGAATTACTCTGATTTGACGAGTGTTGATTTGTTGAGGAGGTTTAATAGTAGATACCCGGAGAATAATATTCCGCCTGGTGTGAATTTGAGTGTTGTTGTGAATTGTTCATGTGGAGATAGAGATGTTTCTGAAGATTTTGGGGTTTTTGTGACGTATCCTTTGAGATCGGAGGAGAACTTGACGTATGTGGCGGCGACGACGAATGTGAGTGCTGAGTTAATACGAAGGTATAATCCAGATATGGATGCTAAATTCAGTGCCGGAGAAGGGATCATCTATATTCCGGGAAGAGGTTGGTGTTCATGCTCTTTTGCTTTATTTCTCGCCGATAATACATAAGCGTGTTTTTTAACTTTGCTTAGCTAGTGTTTATATTCTTATTACTTTGAAGGTGCGTAATTAAACATCTAAATTTGTATGAAATTGAATAAGTAACTATACTAATTCTACATGATATAATATGCATCATACTGGAACTTATCATTTTATTAGATATAGATTATTCGCATTGCTGAGGGCTTTGGTCAAATATAGGTGCTAAACAAGACTTTAGAGACCTATAGTAGGTGCTATTGTTATGATAGTCAACAAGATTGGATGTGTTTTCAAAGGCGGGACAAGGCGTAGCAAAAACCCACCGAGGCATTGTGGGGGTGGGAGTGAATGGTGACGGTGATGATAGTAAAAGTCTTATAAGGCGTAAATCTTTGATATTTTTGTGGCGTTCATCTAAGTTTGGGCGTAAATTTCTTATGGGGTGTATGTAAGGATGTCAAATGAATAGGTTGGGTTGAAATGAGAGAATGAGTTGAAATAAAAATTAAGTTGAGGTCATGATCCGTCTAAGTTTATTTTGGGCTTAAATGATTTGGGCTCAAATGGGCTAAAAATGAGTTCAATCATGACCCGTCCAATTTGACTCGCTTAATCTCAATAATTTTAGGAAAAATTACCTAAATATCAAAAAATTTCTACCATTTGAAAAAATTAAATCCCTACTTTACGCGATGTATTGGTCGGATACATCACTTTACGCGATGTATCGTTCAAATACATCACTTTACGATGTATCGGGACATACACGATGTATTAGCCAGATACATCACTTTACGCGATGTATCGATCGGACACATCACTTTACGCGATGTATCGGAATGTTGAATGATGTATCTAAAATCAAGACACGATGTATCAAGACTTTGAGGGATGTATCCAAAACCGGGACGTGATGTATCGTCACGTTTTGGGATGTATCCAGATTCCACCAAATTTAAGGGATTTTTGTAATTTGGAAAAGAATAGGGATAGAATGTAATTATGTCTTAACACTATGGGATTTATGTAAAATATACTTTACCTAAATACACAATTAATTTTAGGAAAAACTACATAAATTGGCCATAAAATTCAAATAATTACAAGTTCATACCCAAATCCAAAGTAATTCTTAAAATATCCATTCTCTCATAATAATTACAGTACATACCCCTCATTCATTAAGACTGATAATTTTCACTTAACTGATATCATATATTGTATTGATATCATTAAGACTGATAATTTCGCTTAACTGATACTAAATCAGTATCATGTGTTGTATTGATATCATTAAGACTTAAAAAAACACTTTTCAAATGAATTAGCCAAACACAATTTATTTTTTTTAAAACACTTATTTGAAAAACTACTTTAAAAAAGTTTTTAATAGCAATGTTAAACAGACTCTAAATATTCAAAAGTGCCTAGAAAATCTAAGAAAAAACATTTAAATATATTTTTTAAAGTTTTTATCTCCTTATCTCATTCTCCTCACGTTTCTAGTTGGGTCGACCTACTCAAAGCTTGTTTTATTTTCTTTACTTTTTCTCTTCTTCTTTTTTTCTCAACACAATATTCAATTGAAATGGTTGGAGTTGTAGCATACAAACTCTCTTTGCCTAAATTTAGATTTTTGCGAAGAATCCGTTGTTATTCATATCTCTTTAATGTGATTCTAGTTATATACATATAAAATATAATTAGACTGATAAAAATATATATATATATTTGTCTTTTCATAGTGGCTTTCATCTTTTTTATCTTTTTAGTGACTTAAATCCATAACTTTAAGATTAGAAGTGAAGGATGCTCTTATAAGCCTCGTTTGCCATAAAATACAAATGGTGGCTATTCATATCTCTTTAACGTGATCCTAGTTATTAATTGAGTTATTTCAATTCAACGAGTTTCTTTTCATATCTCTTTAACGTGATCGTAGTTATTAAGTTATATCAATTTTACGAGTTTCTTATCCATTTTCTTTAGACCATGATATAAGGGAGAGCAAATCAAACTATATAAACTCATATTGAGTTTAACGATAAAGTTTAAACACAACCTAATTATATCCGCCCCGTCCTACCGAAAAATAAAACCGACAAATCCTAATTTATTTGTTCTAGTTTACGTGAGAAGATTCAAATTATAAGAATCATAAATTACATAACTTTCAAGGTAAATTCAAGCATAAATCCCGTCTATTCTGAATGAATTGTCACCACCCAGATCGTCGTGATAGACACCCACACTAACCCTCCGATGGGAGAACCATTACTACAACCCGACTAAACAACTTAACGAAAAACTAGGCATTTAAAGGTACGAAAGCAGGTTTAAATGCATAAATTATATAGAGTTCCCATAAACTCCAAAGGTTTAAATAAACTAGTCAAACTAATGCGGAAGAACAACCCCTAGAACCTGAAAGTCATTGTACCAAAACTCTACTAACGACACGTCTTAGAAAATGGGCTCAGCCCTGACACTAAACAAACACCCTAAACAAATAGTCTGAGTTCGAAAAGAGTGGACTTAAATAAGAGAGATCCATGACAGCCTAAAAGAACTGGCTCACCCTTGAATCCGGTTACGCTAAATAGTCACCTAGTTGAGGGCTATCAATAGCCGCCTGAAGATGCCCTGTACTCAACAAAGAACAAGCAAGTGCAATATCAGTACACAACCACATTGTACTAGTAGAATCACACAACTATTCTAGTAAGCGAAGTATATATAAGCAGTCACAACAAAGTAAAACACGCATATACAGGATATATATATCAGTTATCATTTCAGGGTCAATGTATAATTCCACATTCTCAATAACAAGTATATATGACTAGTCAATGGTCTTCTCATGGAACCCAAGCCCAAACTGTTAGTGTATCGAAACGTGGTACACGATCCCAATTAGTGTGCCGAATGTGACACCCGATCCCATATGTGTGCCGAAACGTGGCACCCGATCCAAGTTAGTGTGTCGGAACGTGACACCTGAACCATTCAACAAGCCACAATCACAATCAAAATGTACATTCTCATAATTATACAATCAAGTGTTGATTCATGACATACAATTATTCGTTCATACTCAATTACATTAGGTGTGATCAATAGGCTTCCTTCATATACATACATGCATTACAATAAAACAATTACTAACATACATCACGCAAAACATGAAATCACAACCATCACCTACCTCGAAACCAAGCTTGAATCCTCCTAAGACACTTGAGCCATCCCTTTCCGGATTCTTCCCGCTTGTTCGTGGTCTAAAAACATACAATTAACGCAAGGATCAATAAATGAGGCCTAATTACTCGGATTATAATCAACATTATCAACCCTAGGCCAACCTAAGATCCCAATACCCAAATTGGGGCTTTTTCACCATTAACTTCAGATCAAAACCTTCGCCCAATGATAATTACCCAAGAAACTACGTTCTATGGATTGAAATACGGATTAGGGGAGTTAAATTCTTACATTTAGTGCTAGAAGATGTGGAAAACTGTCAAGAACTTGCCCTGGGTTGTCCCTTAGCTCTCAAGAACGAAACATACAGAATAATAACGTTTTCGGGGTTTATTTCCGACTTAAGTCGCGTCTGTCCCGCTGTGGCGGACCTCATCCCGCTACAACGACCCCGCCCCTGGTGGTTTGTGCGGAGACAGAGAGTCAAATTAAGAGTTTCAAACCCCTATTTCACATCACACCTTCATTCCATGACACTCAGAAAATACCCGTTCACACTATGATTAGTTTTGGGAGTTCCACTTGCTCGAATTCGATTTCGTAAAATCATACGGGTTCCTTAACGTCTTAGCTATCCACTCACGTGATCAAATTCATAATTAGGTTTCTCTTTCGTTATCAGATTTCCCTACATCTCACTGATCCCGATTTCATCCAAATTTGAACTAGGTTAGAAAATTTCAAGTTACTACCAAAAAATTTTCTGACCCCAATTCTTTTCCTCATTGGCTTTTTCCTAACGACGGAATCATGTCATTACATGAATTGACTTTCTAAAGATTATCATAGACCATAAAACTAATAAAGATTGGGATTCACTATCAACTTCTACAATCTTTTATACAATAAACTTCACACGATTCAAATTACTTGACATCAACTTTTAAAACTTTTTTTTTTTTTTTTTTTGCTCAAATGAAATTTCAAAGATTAAGCAAAAAGTCAAAAGCTACAGTAATTACTACTTCGTTGAATTTGTCTTTGGTCAAACCAGAATCACCAAGGGCTTCGATTCAATTTTCTTTCGATCTAACGGCTGAGAATTGCCACCATTAAAAAGGCCGCCATGGAAGACCAGAAGAAAGTTTCAAAAGCTGTAAGAACACGGCTTTCATTAATTCCCTGACAAGTGCGCTGACGACACAATTCTTTTCATTGTTTTCACCAAAGTATTAAAAAATCTGAACAATAATCATTCATTATTTTATTAATTTTCAATCCAACTTTATCAATAACCCACTCAGTCAACGCTTCCTCCAAAACCCAGCTCAAATTTCCCAGAAAAATACGTTCTTGCATCAATTTCCTTCATGCCCATTTCATAAATTTCCAGAAAAATACGTTCTTGTATCAATTTCATAATACCCATTTCAGGAAATCCAGAAAAATACGTTCTTGAATCAATTTCCCACATACCCATTTCAGAAATTTTCATTCTTTCTTCATGAAACAATGTTTGAATCCAGGCCAAGAAGTGTTTTGAGCTTAGGGGTTTTTGTTATACTAGTTTACTTATCCTCTGTTCCATTACCAGTTAACTCCCAATGTAATAGAGGCTGCGATTTAGCTTTAGCTTCATTCTATGTCTGGCGAGGTTCAAATCTCACTTTAATCTCAGAGATGTTCTCCACCAGTATACCAGATATCGTTTCTTACAACAACAGGGACAACATCCCTAATCAAGATAGTGTAATCGCCGGGACAAGGATTAACATACCTTTCCGTTGTGATTGCTTGAACGACGGGGAGGTATTGGGCCATGCTTTCCCGTACAGGGTTAAAACTGGTGATACTTATGATCTTGTGGCGAGGAACTACTCTGATTTGACGACTGCACAGTGGATGATGAAGTTTAATAGTTATCCTGAGAATAATATCCCGGATACTGTGAATTTAAGTGTTGTAGTGAATTGTTCTTGTGGGAATAGTGATGTCTCGAAGGATTTTGGGTTGTTTGTGACGTACCCTGTGCGGGCGGAGGATAACTTGACGTCAGTGGCTTCAGCAGCCAATGTGAGTGAAGATATAATCCGAAGGTATAATCCTGCGGCCGAGTCCATACTAGATATAGGGCAAGGAATCATCTATATACCGGGCAGAGGTTGGTGTTCGTGATCTTTATGTGTTTGTTTTATTTCCTGTTAGGAGTTTTATGTCTTGCTTTATAACTTTATGGGGTCGTTTGGTAGCTGGTTAGAGTTGTGCAAATATAAGTAATGTAGGAATTAGTTATGGGTGAATCTATATATTATTTTATGCAGATATTAGTTATGTATGGATTAGTTATACGAATCTATCAAACGTCGTATAAATTATACGAAAATTAATACATAAATAACTTGTTTCTTATCTAGCTACCAAATGACCCCTAAGGTTTTAGTCCTCGTACTTCTTTTTTGGCTCATGTTTTAGTCTCGTGGGAAAAGGGGGAAAATGCTCTCTCTTTTTTAATGATAAGGGAACCCCCAACCACTCGTATGCAATAGCTCACAAACTGCACTAGGCAAGTCCCATGTGACGAGCTCGGCCTGGAAGGCCAACCCCTTCTGTCACAGGCAAGGAGGCAAATGCATTATTAAGGAAGGAAGTAGGCACTTTGTCAAAAAAAGAAGTTAGGAAGGAAGTAGGAATTAATTTAGGAAGCAACATGCTTTGTTTAAGGGTGACATTGGATTGAAGTTTATTGTTTACTATAAACTGGAGTTTGTAGTTTGAATGGATAGAATCAATGAGGATTGAATCATCAAGGATGGGTTTTGATGTGTCTAAATGCGCAATGGGAACTTGAAGCAGTGATACAGCACTAATCATGGAGCATTAATGCAAAATTTGTTGATGATACCTGTTTTCTTTCTTCTCTTTTTTGGCGTGATGCACAGTGTAGTGCTGGACCAATTGAACTTTAGCATTGTCATCTGTCTTTGTTCTAAAGTTGTTCGTACATTGGACTAAAGGGGTTCGAAGTACATGATTAACTCTAGTAGTGCTGAACTGCTCATATCGGGAAAATGTGACAATTTTCAATCATAATAATCTTGTGTGAAATTCCTATGATTTACATAATACTTTTGATTAGCTAAATTTTAGCTATACCAACTGAGTTTATCGCTGGGTTCCGTAATGGCAACACAAGGGGCAAGCAGTATTCACAAAAAGAAGAAGCACAACTGAGTGACTGTTCTCTGTTGTTTGGCTTCTTTGAGCTCTTCAATCTGCATCCTGGATCATTTCTTCAAACTGCCGACCTGCCTCGATTCCGGTCTTGAAAAAACATTTTTATATATACCACATGGAATGCAAATGTGAAGATTGAGAGATACATTTACCCTCAAAGAGAATTAGATGAAATAAATGTAGAATAATCTTATCAAAAAAGAATGATCTTTAATTTTGTTAGTGATGGTAAAATATCTAGAGGTATACCCTTTTGGAAGCACAAACAAGCCCTTTCAAGTATTTTTCAATATCACTCTGTTTTCTGAAGATCAAACAGTAAGTACTGAACAAGAAGGATCACTTAAAGATCAGAGTTATGCTTTTGAGGATCTTTGCCGTCCATAATGGCTCTCAACAGCTTCAGAATGAAAGCTACCTTCTTATAGGTAAAAAAAGAAAAAAGATATAAGGGCTTGCGAGATTCTATTTATTCTTGGTTCTTATTTTGGTACTTTGGATGAGCAGGAGTGTAGTGCGGGCATGTTGCTTGTTAGTCTTTCCTAGAGCAAACTCAAAATGATAGACAACAAATGCCAGGATATTGTTGTGTTTTAAATAGAATGCGTTTATCGAACTAAAACTACCTGACTCAAATCTGTGTCTTGTACAAATGCATTTCTGCTAAGACACTGATATGCTCGTGTATCTTTCTGTTTCTCATCTTCTTAGTGTCAGCCAGCAGGCTCCCTCTTTCAATCTATTTTCTAATAGAACAGTTTGCAATATCTCTGTACTGTTATCTGTGCTGGGAAGAAGTCATTGCTTGATGGTTAACAAATGTCCTAAAAGAGCTTGCTTCTGACTTTGATATTCTCTACACCATATTTTATTTGATCTTCCCATTCCAATTCCTTGATCTGTTTCATATAAGGCTAAATTTCTCGGTACCAGAAGTTCAAATTAAAAGAGACTGATACACTTCAAATTACTTTTAGCTTTGATACAACATCTTTTTGACAAATCCTTTTAATCACGTGCTTTACTTATTAATGAATTAATATCTTTTACAGCTGACCAGCTTCCATATATGATGCCTTTGATGGTTTTCTTTTTCAATATCTGCATAGTCTAAGTTTGCCAACTAAAATTGGAGAGCGGTAACACATTTAGTACAAATACTTTGTCTGTTTTAGTGATTGTGCCTACTACGGTTCTTAATGTAGAAACAGTGTTTGAACCATCATTTCTTTCATTATGCAGATAGAAATGGGAACTTTCCGCCGCTGCCAACAAGGTAACTCATTAATATTTGATGTTAAATCTGACTGTCTTGTTCTCTATTGATCTTCCATTAACTAACACATTGCTGACATTTATCATTTGTATTGTTTCTCCCTCTAATTTGCAGCACAGATGGTTTGGATCTTTCCTCGTCTTCAGTGTTGGCTTATTTGTTATCCGTTTTCAGACCATTCATGATGATAAAGGAAGTCCTTTATGCTACCTACACTTACTATCGTTGCATACTTCTTAATAATTAGGTTTGTCTGGGGGCGCTAAAGCTGGGATATCTATAGGAGCAATAGGAGTAGTCTTGCTGTTGGCTGGTTTGGTTTATGTAGGATGTTATAGGAACAAAACACAAAAGGTTTCGCTGCTCAGATCCGAAGACCACCTCCATCAGTATGGTCATGGTAGGTGTTGATCCCTGTTCTTAAGTTCTTAATTTCTTATAAGTTATAACATTCATTTATTTGATGTACAACATTTCTTAAGGTGCTTATACTTGGATCACTCTGAAAATGCAATTTAAAGTAGCTGATTTCTTTGTTGGAATTGAATATTTCCTTTAGTTATGCTGTCAACTTTTAGCAAGTATTGGAGTAGTAGAAAACAATGTTTGTTAGTTAACTTATATGTTAACCTTTTGTCTTGATTAGGCCTAGAAGGCAGTACGACAGTGAAAGCTGCTGATTCCGGTCGCCTGGCTGATGGCAATTCTCCAGGTCTTTCAGGCATAACTGTGGATAAATCTGTTGAGTTCACTTATGAAGAGCTTGCTACTGCAACTAGTGACTTCAGCATCGCTAACAAAATCGGACAAGGTGGTTTTGGTGCGGTTTATTATGCTGAGCTCAGAGGCGAGGTTTGAACTATTCTTAAATCTTACTTCTCCGTATAACCTGTTGTATTATGAAAGAAGTCATTCTTTTTAGTTCAGATCTCATGAAGTAAGTGGGTAAACAGTAGTCCAGAGAAAGGAGGAATAAGTAATAACAAAGGGCATGGAAGACACATGCAGAAGAACATTCGACAAATAAATGAATAGCTTAGTCATCTGGTGATGCTCCAGACTTCCACTGATGGATTGACATACATTATATCCTGTATATTTTGCACATATTAATCATAACCAACACTGAATCGTGATTTCACTTCTCCACTGGGTGGGATGTCCTGTGATTTTTCTGTGGTCGTACTTATTTTTAAAGTTTTAACCATAACCAACTTAAAGAATTATTCAAGTGTCTTTATACCCAGTACTTTTTGTGCTGTAAACTATTTCAGAAAGCAGCTATCAAGAAAATGGACATGGAAGCTACAAGGGAGTTTCTAGCTGAATTGAAGGTCTTGACAAATGTTCATCACCTGAACCTGGTAAAAACTAACTTCTCTGCCACTAGAGGCATGTCTCTTCTGACACTATTTTCATTTTCTCATTTGAGAATACATACATGATACATATATACAGGGTGGACCCACATGTAGCATTCTGGGTGCTCGAGCACCCATTGACCCACCCTGAACTACATATTCTTATACTGCTATTTCTTAAAATTGGGATATAAGAGCTGAAGAGCACCCATCAGTCAAAACTTGGGGTGGGTGCTTTGGTTGAGAGCCAGATTTAAGGGGCATGATCAGCTATGTTCACTGTTCGATTCCCTGATAAAACAATTTTAAGAACTCCTGTTTTCTTTTTCTTACTCGACTTGTCCTTCTTTTTCTCCCATAAAACACTCTTTCTTTTTTATACTTTCCTTCTACTTCTTCTCTCTCCTTTTTTTTACAACTTCTTTCTTTCATTTTTCATTTGGTTAATCACTTTTTTTAATGTATCTTTTGGTTGTTTTTTTTTAATTATCATTGTGTTCAAAGAATGTTGCTCTTATATTTTATGATTGCTAGCAATTTTATATTAAAGGAATGTCAGCACCAACGACCTTAAAATCCTAAATCCACCACTGCTTATATACACACACATAGAGAGAGAGGGAGAAAGAGGGGGGTCGCAATACTAAAGCAATATCAATTCAATGAACTAGTTCAAAATAAATTACGTAAGCCAAGTGATTGCATTAGTTTGGTAGTCTTGCTGCTTGAGACATCTATCCTAATATAAAGCATAAATCAAGTGGCTGCCACTTTAATGTTTGTTATGATCCTTGAAACCTATACTTAGAGTACCTTAGTTGTTACAATCTTCCATTCATTTACAACTGAATAAATTGCTTTAAATGCACCTAGAGTGCTCTGAAGAGAATTAAGGCCTCGAAGGGAATGGGTGCTGCAAACTACACTAAAGCTAAAAGAACAAGGTTGGAAAAGTAAAATCTTAGATACAAACTTATAGTTATAAAGTTATCAAGTGATGAGTGAGGTCTTGTTTTGATGCGGGTAATGACACACTTCAGGAAGGGTATGTGACCACTGTGAGATGATTAAAATCCACTTTCTTGATTTGATATCCTGAAGAAAGTGCAATAGTTGCTGCAACTAAGAGATTCCAGGGGATGCGTTACACTTGTTATTGAGGTTTGTAGTTTGGACAGGGTCTTCAACATTCTTAAACGGGAGGGCCATTGAAACTCAAAACATGGTGTAATTCTTCTTTTTCTTTACACTAGACTGATTGTTTCATTGATATCGAATGCAGGTGCGCTTGATAGGCTATTGTGTTGAAGGTTCCCTCTTCCTTGTATATGAATACGTTGAGAATGGCCACATAGGCCAACATCTACGTGGTACAGGTATCTTTGATGTGAATTAAATCACATTTCATAACTAACAATCTTTCAGTAATAGTTAGTTCCTTAAAGAACTTTTACTCAATCTGGTCAATTTATCTCCAGGAAGGGACCCATTGCCATGGTCTAAGAGGGTTCAAATTGCTCTAGATTCAGCTAGAGGTCTTGAGTACATACATGAACATACCGTACCAGTTTACATCCATCGTGATATTAAAACAGCAAATATTCTGATAGACAAAAACTTCCATGCAAAGGTTTGTCAAGGGGATCCTCTTTTGTGTTTGTCTATTGTGGGTGGCTGTTTTGTAATCGTGTTAATCGTCTGATTTAGGTTGCAGATTTTGGTTTAACGAAACTGACTGAAGTTGGAAGCTCATCATTGCAAACACGACTTGTGGGAACATTTGGATACATGCCTCCAGAGTAAGTGTTTTCCCATTTTGAATTGAAACCTTAAGAGTAGTAACAGAGATGTTCCTCACCCTATTTTTTTCTTTGAAGAAGAGAATCCATTATTATTATTCTGAGAGTTGTTCCATAATTATGTCGGTGTATCCGTTTTTTGTTAAATGACCGGTGATCAGTGCACGGTCAGTCAGGAAAAGGTAAGTTCTAATTATAAACCAAGGTTTTCTCAATGCCTTGCTCAAAGCTTAAGTTGTTGCTTTCTGATTAAAGCATTTCTTTTGAGTGCCTCATGTGACAGATTTGCACATTGCTTTTCTACAGGTATGCTCAGTATGGTGATGTCTCTCCCAAAGTTGATGTTTATGCTTTTGGTGTTGTCCTATATGAACTAATTTCAGCCAAGGAAGCGATTGTCAAGCCAAATGGTTCTGTAACTGAATCAAAGGGTCTTGTTGCTTTGGTAAATTTCTTTACATATTTCTTCGAAAGGACTATATGTTTTCTCTTCATTCCTTTTACTAGTCTCCTCCTCCTTCACTTTGATAGGCAATTTATAGTTATATAACACTCTGATGCTAGTTTTTCGTAGTATTGATCCCTCTTTTGCCTTTCTTTATCATAGTTTGAAGAAGTACTTAATCAGCCAGAACCTGATGAAGATCTTCGCCAACTGATTGACCCAAGACTCGGAGACGACTATCCCCTTGATTCAGTCCGGAAGGTAATAAGATTTTAATGAAACTTGCATTGGTAGTAGCTAAAACAGTTGTTTCTTTCAGCTTCTTACAAAAAGTCCATTTCTTCACTAATCACAGATGGCACAGCTTGCCAAAGCTTGCACCCATGAAAATCCCCTAATAAGACCAAGTATGAGATCAATAGTTGTTGCGTTGATGACACTCTCTTCGTCGACAGAAGATTGGGATGTTGGATCTTTCTATGGAAATCAAGGTATGATAAACCTCATGTCTGGAAGATAGTAAACCAAAATTACGCTCCCACGCGCAATTGCTGTTAAGCATTGGATATGTGTACTACTTGTGCATTTTTACTTGTATAGTACTTGCTTGAATAGTGTAAGAAAAGCATAGAAAGATGTATTTCATTTGTAACATCTAGCACATACTTTGTGAGTTAGAAATGGAACATTTCCTCATGAGGAAATACATGTTTTCTTTGTTGTCTGCTGTCTGCTGATGTGACGAGCAGTGTTTATTATCAGAAGCAGAGCCAAGATTTTTAGTTTATGAATTCTTGTCTACATATTGGTTTTGGATATATTATTTGTACTTAATAAATTAAAAATTTTATTTACAATTATATGGTTCGGAGTGACAATTACTATGTCTGAAATAAGACAGCAGCCGTACTTCTTCATATGTTCATTTCTTATGACAATTGAAGTCTAGTTTTCTTCATATTTGATGGCTTAGCAGTTTCATCTTTGAAGTTTGAACTGTAATTTTGATGTCTATAAAAATCACTGTATTTAATGTGTATATCGTTTTTTAAATACAATGATACAACCCTAATTATAATCCTCCACATAAGGAGCTTTTGCTACTGACTGTTTGCCCCTTAATTTAAACCCCTCAATTTGCAACTATGCACGTCATATCCACTCATCCGTTTAACAATAAAACTCTCTAATTTTCTCCATCTTTCTAACGGTATAAAAATATGAAACTACACTTACATTAATTACTACTAACATTAGCTACTCAACATTTTAAACACCTGTTAATAGTCAAATAAAAGTGGCAATGACACCAAATGCAATAGAAGTATCCAAGTATATATAAGTATCTCACTATATACAAATTCGAAAAGTATTCAAGTGTACAAATATTCTACTGTAAAAAAAATATGAAACTCAACTTACATTTACTACTACTTACATTAACTACTCAACATTTTAAACATTTTTTAATAGTCAAATACAAATGACAATGACACCTAATACAAATAGAAGTATTCAAATGTATAAAAATTTGAAAGTATTATTATGAACCTCAATTTTTTCCTCCTGTTCAAATTATAAAACATTCATATGGATACAACAATTGCCTACAACCCTCTTTGGAGTAGTGATTTTCATCATTGGATTGGTGAAAAAAATCTTCAACTGAAATCCATAAAAAATAAGCTCCGAAAATCATGCAAAGATCGTTAATTGTAAGGAATTTAGGGGGGAAGAGAGTACAGAGATTAGTGGGGAAGAAATGGTTGATTTGTGGGAAAGATTGAAAGAGAAACTTTGAAGGTGGGAACTAGGGAATAGTGAAGTGTAAAAAATAGGTGAAAAACTTGCTTATGCGTGTAGGATAGATTTTGCTATTTAATAATGAAATATATCCATAATAAATAAATAAAGTATACTATAGCTATATTACTTTAATAGTAATGTAATTTGCTATTTCTATAGTTTTTCCAACTAAAATTGACCTACCCCAAAACTGTATCCAATCCATATCAATTTCAATCCGGACCCCAATCTTAGGGTCCATTTAAATATGCAATATAAGTACATGTGGAATAGAACTATATATAAAATGACATAATGAAACACGAACGTACATATAAATAAAGAAATAGGATGCTCAACAGAATCATAGAAAGGAATAAGAGAATTAGGAGTCATTGACACATTTTTACATTTAGGTTCTTAGTTATGGGTTAGTTATTGTGAAAGTTCATTAGTATAATCAACATAAACCATCATGTGAGCACATGTAGTGTAATCTCAATCCAATCAATTAAGTCATTTCACACCTTGTCGGGTGTGAAACATGATTACATATCATGAAGATCCATATTAGCCCGTACTGGAGATATATAGAGGAGTCGTCTGAACCAATAACATGACTTAATTGACACATTTTATTCAATTTTCTCATGTTACAAATTAGTGTGAATCAAAATAATTATCTCATAATGTAGTAGGAATTTTGCAAGTTACCCCTAAAAATAGATGGTCTAAAATAGTACTCCATCTGTTCACTTTTCCTTGTCTACCATTTCAAATAAATTTTCTCTTTTACTAATCACTTTTAACATATCAAGAATTATTATTTTTTCTATTTTACCATCACCATGAACTACATATTTTTCAAATCATTTCTCAAGTCCTAAGGGTATACAACTATACATCAATCAATATGAACATTATGATAAACTACTCATATTAATATAATAGATGTTTCTTTAAAAAAAAAACTTCTTTTTTTAAGCAATGCGATTAATTTACAAAAATCAAAAGAGGAGGAAAAAATAGAAACGAAATTCCCTACTTAATGTTAATTTCTAAAACATTCCCGCCAACGAGCTGAGCCTGGAGATTCTTGTGACGAAATTACCCCTGTCTTATCCTCAAGTCAGCCTATAAACTGAAAGATAAAACCGTAAATATCCTTTAAGAAATAACGGTCAGGGGTAATAGTTGGTAACGAACTCATCAGAGTAAACAGAGCTCACCTTCCTCATTTTTCATTCTCTCTACAGAGAAAAAAAAAATCGAAAAATTGAGGCCATGAATGGTGTGAAATCTTGCTTCGAAAGGAATTGGAATAGAGACTTGATGAATGATGTGAAATCTTATTTCGGAAGGAATTGGAACAGAGACGAAATGATGAATAATGTAAAATCTTATTTCAGAAGGAATTGGAACAGAGACGACGTGATGAGTAATGTGAAATCTTACTTCGTAAGGAATTGGAACAGAGATGATATGATGAATGTGGATGAAATTCCGGTTGAAGTTCATACAAGCTTGAAGAAGGTACATACTACATGAATTTTCATTTTTCTTTGCTTCTACTTGATCATCAACGTAAGAAATAAAAATGTTGTAATTCATGAAATTTTTCTCAGATTTTTCTTTATTGTAATCTGGTTTAGTCATACGTAATAGCCAATCACAAGATGATCATGCTAAAATCCCCAATTCTTATATCGTCATGATTCATGAATTTCGATTCTCCCAAGATTTTTAGGTATTCCTGAATTTCGATATTCTCAGAAAAATTTGATGTTTGCCCTTTTTTTGCTGTTCTTTTGCACTTGCTTATACAGTTAGACGTTAGTGATAAAATCCCTAAGTTGTTTTTTAGTAGCGAGTTTGCTACTGAAGCCTTGTTCCATATTCAGTGTTGAAAGTTGCTTTTGAGTTGAATTTTACAGTCTTTGGCTTTATAAAGATCGAAAATTATGAAATTAAATTCTTGAAAGTATGAAGGTAGTATAGAAATTGAATACATTTTTGCTTCTGCCTCTAAGTATTGGATTTCCCCTTTTCCTGTGATTGATTGGTTTTTGCTTAATAGGTGTATCTTACTCTCTTCTGTGCCATGTTGAGCTCTACTTTTGGATCCTACGTACGATGGATTTCAGTAGCCGGGTGGAAATTCACAGTCCTTTCTTATGTAGCAAGTTTAATCTTGATTTACTATACTCCACCAGGGAGAGTGGTACGTGATCAATGACTCGTAAATTTTGTTGAATTATTCTTGAAGTTGCTTCTAATAATGTAAACCTTCTGTCTTATGCAGAAGACGAGGGTCTTACTCTTGATGTTGGCTGCCTGTTTATTCAGTGCTTCTGTTAATGCTTTTACAAATTATCTCTTCAAAATCGAGCAACAGTAAGACTCAAATGATGCTAAACAATGTTTAGATATCTGTTGTTGATCAAGTTTTCTGTGTTTTCTTTTTTACTGGTTTCTTGTCATATCATATTATCTCTTACCTGTTTTTTGTGGTTTCAATTGTGTACAAAGAGAGATTGTATATATACTTGTGATCCTTAATAATCACTAGATTTATCGGAAATCCTAATTTTTGCGCATGAATGTGCTGCTCTCTTTCTCAAGACAAGTGATGCTCTCCATCGCATTTTATACCATTCTTGTGCAGTTTGCTAAAAGTGGCAACTAGAATTTGTGCATTCTTGGCTAATTTATATGTTGTTACCACATTTGCTTGCTCTGTTACTACTCTGCTCCTTCTGTATGTGTAGTTGATTAGCCCTTCTATAGAATATTTTGATAAATCTTGACATTCCATGGTTGTTCTCCAGCTATGTTCTCCGACTTTTGGCAGGTACAACAACTGGTTGTGGAAGTTTCTTGTATAGAATCATCAGAACAAGGAAAAGGAGAAAAATCTACCTTGGTTGCATGAAATATTGTTTCGTCATAATGTTGTCCACCTTTGGATTTGTTGTCTTGGACAGCAGCCACACAATTCATTGGGCGATAAACGCAAGCAGTTGTATGCATACAATGTGATCACAGTCATTTTTTGAACTTGTTTATTCTAGTTTTGAACTCGCCTCTGTCTAATGAATGAATACTATAAGTGACTTGAATACTGGTTGTGATAGATGCACCTTGCGCAGACATTATTCATGGGGTACCTTGTGATATATAGCCAAGAGATATTGTATGATGCTAACTTAGGAGATATTAACTTCGTCAACTGCACATTCACCGTCTTCCTCCATTTACCGGGCATATTGATCCATGCTGCAAGACTATACCTACAGGATGCAGAAATTGAGCAACAGGAACAGAATTAAAGCTGATGCACCTTGGAACTATAGAGAGTAGAATGTGCACCTTACTGTAAATGATTAACAAATATTCTTTTGTGTCTACATTTTACTGATTGAATTTGGAATTCGTTTGTCTAAACCAAACTTCTTTGAATGTGGGGATCAAACTATGTAGTATTAATTTTTTTTCGTTTTTTTAACCCTTCTCTTCTCTGGGAGCTCCTGTCCTTTTCGCTCCCTTGGTGACTCGAATTCATAACCTTAGAGAGTTGGAAGGGAGGAATGCTCAAGAAATAGAAGAAATTCCAATTTTGTAAATTTGGTGTTAGTAGTTCAATGTGGGGATCAAAATATGATAAGATGATATTAGATGGTTCTTTGTACATCTGTTTGGAATCAAATTGAAGTCCACTCGTTTCCGGTAGGGCTGTGCAAAATCAAATCGATAATACATAAAATCAGATCGAACCTACCTATGCACACCCCTAATTTCTGAGTCAAGATACAGCATGACTAAAAAGGTCATTCATTAAGGCACGAAAAAATTGTTATTATCTGTGTTTCAACCCGTTCTTTAACAAATCAGTTTCTATTTTACAATCAAGAAACTACATAAATTCTGAAATAGAAATGTAGAAGAAGCAGAAAAAGATTTCGTGCCCACAAGTTATTTGTGTGTCCTTACGAAATTATAAACGCCTCACTATTGCAAAGAAATTAGGTTACTTCCTCCCAAGTTATTGTGGTTTATGTCATATGTGGATGATTCTGATGTTGAGCAGCCTGATGATATCCGGACGAAAGGGAAGGACATCGTTCAGCCAAGACTGGAAACATTCAAAGAGCAGCTGAGTCCTTTAAGGATTTGGGTAAGCAAGTAGAGCATAAATGTACAACTATTGTTCAATATTTGCTTCTGTCGCTATCTAACGAATGTTAACCTTTATTCTCAGGCTGAAGAGAAGTCGATAAAATGGTGTTTAGAGAAAAATGAAGACATTTGTAATCTTGTATCATATGACCTGTCAGCAGTTAGTATTTTCTATGTATCCTGCAGTATTAGATTTTCTGTGTAAATAAAGCTCCAAGTATTCCATAGAATTAGTCGAGGTGTCTATCAAGTTGACCCGGACATCATACCTTATTAGAGTTGGACTGGAACTCATCACTTTGGCTCCTCCACAGACCTTTAGGCAATAACTCACGTTATATTTTAAAAGAAACAATATTGTATATTTGTATACCAGAATGCAGTGTTAAAGATAAAGAATTTCCAGAATTTGAAGAATTCAGTTTACATCAACCTACTAAATACATTTTTCTTTTTAATTGCCCACCTGGTGTTGGTACCACTATGCGGTTCGACTGTTTTGGATTCACGTCGAGAAGTACCACTTTGGGGGTAAGATGCTTCCTATCTCATTTTCAAAATGATGAGCACAAAATTTACAGATTAATCAGATTCATTTCTTAAGTATGTACAATTGAGCTGTGTTTAATTTTCTGAAGTAGCAAGAACTAGATGATCTCCATCTCTTATCACTGCAATGTCCTCAATAAGTGCTCCATCTTCAGTTAGTACTTTCGCGAGAGAGATGCCATATTTCTCAGCACCGATATCAAGTAGCTCTTGAATGGAATCCGGCAAAAGCACAACCCTTCTACGCATATGAGCTTTCTCTAGACAACCGATGGTTATTCTGTCTGGAATTCTTGAATTGTCAATTTTAGGTGATGTTGTTTCTACCGGAGTGGAGAAATGAATCGTGGGATCGCTCTGATATTTGGTAAGGAAGGGAGCATCAGGTGCCTCAGGAGGACAGACATTGGTTTCTTTACTAGTTGGTTGCATCAAGTTGAAAAGCTCCTTTATCTCTTTGTAGTCCTGATATTCAGCCAATGCTCTTGGTGTCCAACCGTGAACATCTGGTTTATCAATGTCAGTTGCTTGTTCCATCAGGAATTTAACTATTTCCACATTCTCCTCAGAAATAGTAGTGTGCATTGCTGTCGTGCCTAGGCTGTTAAGAAGGGTGACATCACCTCGATAATTGATGATCTCCTAAAGCAAGTCTAGTCTGCCTTGTTCCACTGCAAAGCAAGCACACTGAGCTACGTCTCCTGAAGACATTGTTGCACCATTGTCCACAAGCAATTTTATCGCAGCTTCATGCTTCCCCACCATTGCATCCCACAATGGAACATTTCCTTCAGAATCTATTCTATTTGGATCTGCTCCAAAGTCGAGTAGTAGAAGAATACATTCAACACTTCCTTTTGAAGCTGCTAAATGCAAAACTGTACGTCCATTGCTATCAGATTCATTAGCATCCATACCCTTTTTTAGCAATTGGTTCAACAAAAAGACCATCTCCTCTGTTTGCTGCAAAACATAAGCTAAGAGGCATGTCTATTACTCCTTGAGCCAGCATATGTTCTATCTGCTAATACTGTTTTCATCATTGGGTCCGTTTGTTCTTTCCAATGCTGAAGGAGATTATTGTCCCGTCTCCTATATTTTCTTTATTGATGTTGAAAAATGAAGTACGATCCAAGCGTAGCAGTTGGGATATTCTTTTGGTTCGAACATTAAAAAGTTGAGGCTTACAGCAATCCACAAAGATCCCGTCTTTAACTCGCCAACTACCTGATCCATTCCGTTCCTGTGTGATATAAGTTCCACTGCTCCAGTAACCAGAATGTACAGATCTGTAGGTGCTTCATTTTGCAAAATGACATCCTCTTTTGGAGGGAAATACTCGGCCTTCATCTCAGAAACCAGTTGAAAAAGCAAGTCATTTGATACCCCGTGGAATAAGTAGGCCTTATCCACCAGTGGATAGAATAGATGATGTGAAATGGCAGATCGAATAGCTTTGGGTAGTGTTTCAAGAGTTCCTCGCTGCTGCAGACCTTCCGAATCTGTTCTGTGCATCATAGACAAGTGATCTAGCATCTGTTCTTCAAGCCGAACAGGCAGCTTATTCCTTTGTGCAAAGCTTGAGGCAGCTTGAATATCATCCCTAAATTTCTGTGTCTTACTGATTCCATGGACAACCAAGTTGGTCATGTTTCCAATAATATATGCAGTCAACCCGAGGTCGAATGGCATGTACATCATGGTGAATATCATTTCCTCTGTAGCAACCGCGTGCAAATTGATGCAGAATGAAAGTGGCTGAAGTTGTTAAGTTAGCACTTTAATCCCTGAAGTTATAGTAGTATTATATTTTGTTTAATTGCACTTTAGTCATCTTTGTATGAGCTGGCATAGCTCTGTCAGAAGCAGTAGTAGGTGAGGACACTGTTGCAAGCATACTCTATGAATCAGCTAGGGTTGTGGTCCTATATATATTGTACTGATGAAAATGAAAGGGGATTATCTTGTTTGCCATATATCTCTTAGTTGTAAGTTAGCTTAGCAACTAGTTGTCTTCCTCATTTTCTATTCCCTGAATTTCCCCTTTTTTCTACTGTTCCATTGATTATTATTCATCAATATTACTGTTCCATTGAATCTGCATTATTTGGTATCAGAGCATAGTCTTGAGCTTTGTGGGTGTTATCATGGCTACTGATATGACTGAGATCAAATCAATGTTAGAGAGGATAACTCTGGAGATGGCTAATGTCTCCATGAGGCAAACTCAAATGGAGGATCATCATGAAAAATCCTTTGCAGTCTTGAAGGA
>JAKRZT010005421.1:0-32234 GCA_029582215.1 Solanum sparsipilum
TTTTTTTTTTAGAACACGTTGGAAATGCAAGGAAAAATGTGTGCGTACAAACTCTTTTTCAACGAAATGTTTTTATATTTATAAATAAATAGTGTCTCGAGCCAACAAATATAGAGTATGGAAATTAGTTACATTTACATTTAACATAGATTATATTTTTAAAAAGAATAATGAATTATGAGAAAATGGAAAAAGAAAAGAGATATTAGAACCTCCTTTGACCTTTGTCCAATTCAATTTAGGTGAGATTCAACTCATGTTGGTCATAGATTTTGAAATTAAAAATTAAAAAATTGAGTTTTCGAAGTAATACTTGAAAATGTATTTTACTTTTAAAGTTTTGTTAGTGAAAGTCCCAAAATGACAACTTGAAAATATTTAAAGATTAGATTTTTAAAATCTGATGTATTTGAAGAAAAAAAATCAAAATTTATAGTCAAACGTTAACCCAAACTATGTAAATTTTTGTTATATTTTGAAATATATATGTTCTTATTATATTAACACGTAAATAATTGAAACTTATATAATATTTTTTGTAATAGCCTTTACAATTTAAATGTAAAATTTCCTTAACTCTTTAATAACAAAAAAAATCACATAAATTAAGACATGAATAACCCTTTAAAACCAATAAAGAAAAAAACAAAAGGCAGATAGCGCAGTGAATGTGGAAATGAGAGGGGTCGCTTTTGTATTTGCTATTTTGCATAAAATTATAATCTGAGCTAACTTTACTAAATTCATTCTCAACCAACACAAATATATATATATATATAAAAAGTATACTGCTCCATCTTCATCTACTTGGAATGATAATTAGGTTCTTACCTATTTTGATTACAATTTGTGGGGTTTCCTTTTTAACATTCTTTCACATGAGGACCATTTCATCTTTTTGTTGTTGATCCATTCTTGCTTCACTCAGCTTAAAGATGCTTCTTTTTTGATATGACAACAAGATCTCATTTGGGGTTCTGATTTTTCTTCTTTATCTGAGAAAAAAAATGAATCTTGATTCTTGATTGTGGATCCAAATGGTCTATGGAGCTCAAATGACTTGATTAAAGAGGTTTGCTAACATGGTTTCTGTCCCTTTTCCTTTTTCTCCATTTGGGTATGTAGCTATGTTTCTGGTTTCAAGATTTGTTTGTGATAAAATTTTGATCTTGTGAGTTCTACAGTATGGTTTTAGCTCATGTATGTCTATGTTTTTGAGCTTATTTTGTCTTTGTGCTGTCTAAGCTTTTGGATTTGCTTTATCTGTTTTTTAGCTGTTTCTTTTTGTCCTGGGGTGGGTGGTTGAATGGATTCTGATTATTGGAGTTTCAATTGATTTTCTAGGTTAAGGGATTAGGGATGGATACTGGAAGATATTTCAGGAAGATAAATATTCAATGAAATTTGAAGCATCTTTGTTCATTTTAACCTAAAAATTGTGTCTTTGCTATGTATAGGAGGTCTTTCTTTAGATTCCTAGTGGCTGTAATGAAAGAATGAATCATATATTTTGATCACTCTTGAAAAAGGGATCTGCATTCATTTGTTAGTACCTAGGACTAGGTGATGGATTTTCCGGGCTTTTGTGCTTCTCTACTTTAAGGTGTATGTGAGTTTGAGGAGTAATATTTCTCATTGCTTCAAGAAAGTTTAGGTGTCTGCAAACAAGATAGAAGAACAAAAAGGGTTTATTTTGGGGTCTGAAGAGGTTGCTTTGTTTATTGGTATGAGCAAGATATGACTTATTTATACTATATATTTAAAATGAACTATTCATAAAAAGAAATCTTTTTGTGTGATTATGTGTATTCTATATTTACTTACGTTACCAATTGTCAATTCTTGGTCATTGTCATTGAGATTCATGTTAATTTGGATTATTATCTAGGCATATAGATATTACCTCTTTTTTTTCTCCTTTCAAACAAAGAAAAATGATTGTGTGATGTTGGTGCTTCGTGTATATTTGAAGAAGTATCTAGGACTTGAATTTCCAACAACTTGTCAATTTATGTTACAAACGTTCCACATTATGATCATTAAACAGTGGAAAGGAATCAGTGATATATTGACTTGATTTTTTTTAATACTGTTGTAGGATAATAAGATGTCATCAGAAAGGTTAACAGGAGAAGAATCTCTTCAACAAGATCTGGAGTCTTTAAGCGTGTCTAAAAGGTTAGTCAGAAGTGTGAGCCAAAAGTTGAAAAAGAAGAACCATAGAAGTGGAGGAGAAGAAGAGGATGACAGCAAGGGTATTTCCTTGAGATGTCTAACGCTTTATGGCAGAGGGGGTGGTTGCAAAGTGGGTGCTGACACTGGTGACGACCTAGGGGATTCATGCGGTAGAAGAAGATCAAATGCAAGTGAGGAAGGCAAAGGGTACAACCCGATATGTGGAAATGAAGAAACGTCAGTAGATTGCTTCTCTTATGGGATGAGGGAAAAATTCTGGAGGAGGTCTAATAGGAAATCTCTAGAGCTTGAAGCAGCACTCCAGAACAAAAGCATGAATGTATTTTTGCCAGATGATATCCTCGAAATGTGCTTATTGAGGCTTCCATTTATAAGTCTCGTGAATGCTAGGATGGTCTGCAAGAAATGGAGAAACTTGACAATGACACCTCGTTTCTGGCGAATGAGGCAGGAAGGTTCATTCCAGAGTCCATGGTTGTTTCTTTTTGGGGTTGTAAAAGATGGCTGTTGTTCCGCAGAAATACATGCATTTGATGTTTCCTTCAACCAATGGCACAAAATGAATTCTGAAGTTCTGAAAGGGAGGTTTTTATTCTCTGTTGCTGGTATCCATGATAATGTTTACGTTGTTGGAGGTTGTTCTAGCCTTGCTAACTTTGGGAAGGTTGATAAGAGCTCATTCAAGACACATAAAAGTGTGCTCGTTTTTAGTCCCTTGATGAGAACGTGGCGTAAAGCTGCACCGATGAAGCATGCAAGATCATCCCCTATTTTAGGAACTTATGAGATCAGTTCAGATTGTTTAATTATTAGGAATCAACAAACTCGAGGAGACAAAAGATTTTACCGTCCAAGAGTTGGTGGTGTATCTGATGTTTATGAAGATCCTCATAGACTTTCTGTGAGACGCCAATTTCGACATTCTCTGGATGAGAACGAAGTTACATTCTTTCCCAATGTGAAACCATACAAGTTTGTCAAACAAAAAAGCGAACATTCAAATAAAGATCAAAGACGCTTTCTCTTGATTGCTGTAGGAGGTCTCGGGTGCTGGGATGAGCCTCTGGATTCTGGGGAAATTTATGATTCCATGTCAAATAAATGGACAGAGATCCAGAGGCTTCCTGTAGATTTTGGAATAGCTTGTTCAGGGGTTGTGTGCAATGGGTTGTTTTATGTTTATTCAGAAACTGATAAGCTAGCTGCATATGACGTTGAGAAGGGCTATTGGGTTAGAATCCAAACTAGTCCATTCCCTCCCCGAGTTCATGAATACCACCCTAAACTTATATGCTGCAATAGTCGGCTATTCATGCTCTCCGTCTCCTGGTGTGAAGGGGAAGGTCAGATTGGCAGGAGAAACAAAGCAGTAAGGAAACTCTGGGAGCTAGATCTTATGCCTCTCACTTGGAGAGAAGTTTCAATCCATCCAGATGCCCCAATGGATTGGAATGCTGCATTTATAGCTGATAAAAACTCTATATTTGGAGTCGAAATGTTCAAAATATTCGGGCAGGTGCTAGACTTCTTGACCGTTGGAGATGTAACCGATGCTGGAATAAACTGGAGCCATATCTCAAGGAACCGTCTTGCGCAAGAATTGGATGCTGCTTCTTGCTTGACGAAATCCATGGCAGTACTGCATTTGTAACTGATCAAGAACTCCAACTAGTCACAATATATGTGCAGTCATTTTTCTCTCCTATATTCTTTTGTTGTGGACAGTCTTTACCATTTGGTTGGACGTTTGATGCTGTTTAACTTAAATCTATATTCTTGTTTATTTCATTGTTATTCCCATTTGTTCTATTGATGTCATGCAGGTCATTCAATTGTTCTGTAATTTGTCTTTTGAGCAGTGAAATAATTAACTCTGGTTTTTAAGTTTCTCTCATGTTATGCCTAGCATATAATGTGTGGACCAATCAAAGATTATTATGATGTTATAGGTCCTACTGTCCTTGAAGGGCAGCCCGATGCATTAAAGTTCCTGCTATGTGTGGGGTTTGGACTACAAAGATTATTGTACGCAATCATATCCTTCATTTCTGCAAGAAATTGTTTCTATAGCTCGAATTTGTGACCTGAAGATCACATGATAACAATTTTATTAGTTATGCCAAAGCTCACCTTATACCAAGTATCCTATACAGTAAGCTTGTCTATCCCAAATTGCCGTATGAGCAATATATATGTTTGAGATATATACACTAGTACCGGCTATTTCATTTCGGTCAATCAAAAGGGTATATCCAAGCCATTTGTGTAACGAATAGATACAAATAGATCATTGCTTTTCAAACGGAGGATATATATGCTCTGATTCACATACTACAATTTCTATCATTATTAGAGAATCTTCCATTTCAATGGTTTCCACATAATGAGAAAAAAATGAAAAGGAATTCAAGTATGTTAACTCGATGCCAACAATTTTGGGACAAAAGGAACTTCAAATAAACTGACTCAGATCATAGAGCCATTTTTTTAATGGTTCGGCAATAACTCGTAATGTTTGAAATAATAATACACGTTTTACAACAATAAATCTAACATCAACTCCTAGAGAGGAAAATAATCTTGTGAAGAAAATAGAATGAATAGACATGAATGAAAATGACCACTAAAGAGTGGCTAGGGGCAGAAGAAAGAATTCAAAAACCCCTCTATAAAGAAGAAATGAAAATACTATTTACCTGCTCCATACAACAACACACTGTGATTCATCTAAGAAACTACTGAGGAAATGACCACAATTTCCACCTAAATAGCTCGACGAATATCAGCCTGTGTTAGGGAATACGCCAGAGAAGTTTGGAATTCTGTCAACATGCTTCAGTGCCCGCTCAGCAATCTGTCGTGTCCTATAATCACCATGTTGAAAAGCATCTACGAGGGCTGTGCTCACATTTGGATCACCAGAAACTTCAAAGGAGATATCCTCTGTACGAAGTAATCTTTCAACTGCCCAAACTGCTCTTCTGCGCAGAGTCTCAGTCCGCTTCTCAAGTAACACAAGCAGTATAGGTTTGATTCCTTCAGCCTCACACAATTCATGGACACCTTGTTCAATATCAACTCCATCATCTAACAAAGTGCATACAGCTGCAAGTGATGCCTCAACGACCTTTTCATTTGTGTGGTCCAGAAGTGCCACCAACTTGTCCACCGCTTGTCCTTCCAAGAGACAGAAGGTGTCTCTCAGAGAGCATGTCCCGCGATGGACCTTACACAATCCTGTTATAACTGGTGGTTTGCTCAAACAAGGGAAGATCGAGACACAAAAACCTGGCTTTGGTATCTCGGGCAATTTGGTCAAGTTTTTGGATTCTTGAGATAAGTTCTCCAAAGCCATGGCGGAAACCATCTGCACATTGTCAAGTCCATTGGTCTGCAAAAGTTCAATGAAGAGTGCAGCAACATTCTGTTCACGACAAAGTGAAACAGCATTAGGCTCATCATTTAAAACAAATGTGATCCTTGAGAGAACCTTCACGAGCCCTTCTAGATATGGCGTAACAAAGCGATTCCTTCTTGTCTCTCCTTGTCGGATACTGACAATCCTGGAGATTGCCAGCTGGAAAGCACCTTCATCTAGCATTTGCCTTGTAAGTCCCCTATCTCTTTCAGGGAGATCAGCTAAAAGTCCAACTGCTGCAGCTTGCTCCTCGGTTATACCAGTGTTCTCTGATATGACTTTAATTAGACTACCAAGCTGACCTGATGTACCACGTAAGCAACGAGCAAGTTCTTGACCCATGTGTGGAGAGAGGTTCCGCAGAAGCTTTATCGAAGCTACTCGAAGATCTTTCTGTGGAGCCTCTATAAACTGAACCAAACTAATAGTAGCAGCTGAGCTTTTAATGGCAGAAACAACATTAAAAACAGTTGTGGGAGAACTCGTGAGTCCAAAAAGAACCTGGAGAAGCTTGCATTCTATTGCAGGACCAGTGTTGCTAATAAGATGTAGAAAGTTGTGAACTATGTCCTCTGAGACAAGAGTCTGATGTTCAGATCCAACTGGAACTGAATCAAAATCATAACCTGTGTTGACGATATTTGCAAGAATTGTGGCAGAGACCTCTTTCAGTTTCATGGGCAATTGGTTGGCCCCAACAAAGAATAGATCTTTGACGAGAGGGGGAAGTATACCTGCCTCTATGAGGATCTTGGCACTAGACTCATCAGACGAGATTTGATTTAGAGATTTTAGAGCAGCCTCCCTTGATGACATACTACCACGTCTCATGATACTGATCAGTGATGAACCAACAGTTCTAGCCACTAACACTTTCACATCATTATTAAGAACCAGCTCACCAAGGAAAACAGCCATGGAGAGTTTGGTCTCTGGCGATCCTGGAACAATTGACGGGACAATAAAATTAACTTGGAAGATGTTGAATGAAATAAAGAAAATGATTTTGCTCAGAGAGACATAATCAGTGTAAGGAAAACAACAGCGCAAGTATGGTATATGGGGGAAATTGCACCCAATTGTTCATTGGTGATGAGTTTGGGCACATCCACTTAGCTCAAACACAGAGCATGAAGTAATCAGTTTAGTAAGTACATAAGTCTGAAGGAGAAAATTTTAAATGGAAGTATGGAACAGCCAACAGTATGTGATTTTTTGGTTAACTGAAAGGACATCAGAAGAAGGGGTGCTCCAACCCCTCCGCGGCTCCAACCAACAAAAAAGCCACTAAACACACAAAACTAGATATACACACATGTCTGTGAGCAAGTTCCCCCATGTACATGTTGAAGTTCCTGCTAGTTTATGAGAAATAAAGTGATAAGCCTTCACTACTATATCTCTTACCATATGATTCCTTAGTAAGTGCTTAAAGAAAAGATCTTGTACATAAAAGGAATCATGCTAACCTACCCTATTAGGGAGTTGCTAAGTAGTCTGAAAATTACTGATTACACTCTTGATAAGGAACTCTCTCTTTCTACCCCTGCATGTCCTCTCTTCCGCGGGCGTGAGAGAGGGAGTGAGTAGAATGTGGCAAATTTGTGCTATTTGTATAATCAAGACTATACAGTCAGATATGAAACCCCCAAAAACACGTCAAAAAGAAAGGTTAGTTGAGACGGCCTACGCTGTTGGAGAAAGAGTTTGACGAAATCAAAGAGAACTTTAATGAATATCGTAATAATTGATAAGTTCATGAATGAGGAAGAAAAAATCCTACATGATAATCATAATAGTTTCTATGAAATTTCAGACGCAGGGCAAGTAATCCAGAAAAAAAAGTTATTACTCCCTCTGTCCCAATTTATGTGACTTACTTTCCTTTTTAGTAAGTCCCAAAAAGAATTGACACATTTCTATATTAAGTAACAATTTAACTTTAAAATGTCCATTTTACCCTTAGTGAAATGATTTATAGTCACACAAATTTCTATCATTCATTTTAGACCACAAGTTTTAAGAGTTTTCCTTTCTTTCTTAAACTTCGTGCCGAGTCACACTACCTCACATAAAATGGGATAGAGGGAGTACTAAAGTCTGATGATGAAAAATAGGAGCATGTTCCATAGATTAGGGATCTCCTCTAATCTATGACGGTTTCTATGGCTCTACAGAATGATGATGAGAAAAACAATAACTACCATGTGTTTAAGAAAAGTTCCAAAAAGCATTTCACCAACGGGCCTACTAGGACGGGGGAGGGACTAGCAACAGTCTTCAGGTACACCCCGACTACCTGACTGTTTAACTACTAAGGTTTTGAAAGTCAAGACTTCGTCTATTACAGAATGGAAACTCAGATCTGATTTCGTTAGAAAATATTCATGAATATCAAGCAATACATCGCTCCATGAACATCACATAATTTCTGAGGAAAAGTATGCACTTGCAGCACATGATAATTTAGAATCAACTTATATGCTAGTTAAGGAAGCGAATTACGACTAAGGGAAGCGATGCAAACTAAGAGAGCTGCACATGCAAAGAACTTCAATTACCAGGGAAAAGGAAAAGGATGCTACATAAGGAAGTGAATTACGACAAGGAGGGGAAGCAATGCAAATCAAAGAGTTCCACATGAAGAGACTTCAACTGGAAGGGCAAAGGTAAAGGAAGAAAGGATGTAGGATTGCATGGACATCTTATTGATCGACGGTGTCCAAACTTGAGGCAAGTTTTTTTCCCACCCAAGGATAGCTGATGCAGAAATGAAGATGGAAACTTTCATGAAACACTCCACAAAGTCATTTAATAGTTCATTGTTACTGTAGCAAACTGCTACGTGGTGAATTATGTAGCAGTCATATAGGGTTGGGGTATCAGTTAGGTCATATTAATTTTAGGTAACTTATCAATTGATTGCTCCCTTGTTTTAAAATGTTTAATCAGTTTCCTGATTCACAGTAATTAGGAGTTCTAGATTGTTATGATGAGGATTGTTAAGAGTCCTTTTTCCTATAAATAGAGCTGTATTTCAACTTTGTAATACATTCAACCATTATTCTTAAAGATATTTTGCCTTTTGGCTTTCATATTCTGTCTAGAATTTCTAGGGTAAACTCTCCCTTTATTTCCTATCAAAAAATATTAAACACGGGTTTGGACATGCTTTGAAGTAAAGAACTTCCTACACACTCCCACATCATCAAAATCCCTAATTGTGTATGGTGTACAATACCGACTAGAATCATAAGAAAAGGTAAAATAGACTGCCTAAGAAAAAAGGAGTTTATTTGAGTGTAAGGGTTGCATACATCCTACCCTCCCCATGAAGGAAATCCCACATAACTTTTGGGGTTGTCTTAGGCCCATGATCCATTTCATTTAACAATCGATTGGAACAAATATTTAGAGTAATACAAAGAGATACAAGAGATGGACACTCAGACATCAAGTAAAGTACCTTCAAGTAGTAGAGTTAATAGGGGTTGCAGCCGGCCATTTTCTGCCATTTGTTTTACATTAATCTCACACTTTTCCAGATTCTCCAGAGTATTCTCAGCCTTTTCAACAGCCACAAGATTCTCAGATTTGCTGCTGGCCATCCCAACCAGAATCAGAATGGCCCCATTAACTGAACCGATCTTTCCGCACAAATTTTTCGATTTGGATAGCTCATACAGCAAAGAAATGGCTGCCTCTCTTTCTTTGGATTGTTCATTTGATAAGAACTTGACTATTGTGCGTACATTGTCGCCCTCAGCCATTACTTCCTGCAAGAAAAGAGCAGGACATATAATGAAAGAAAAGAAATTAGTAAGGGAAAACATAAACAGTAGGAATAATCAACATCATAAAACAGACTTTGGTAACAACATAAATATTATTTTACCAAAGTTCTACAACCTTATTGTCATCGTCGTCCTCTACCACAACTAGAAGCGTTTCAAGAGCTTTACATCGAACTCTGCGGCTGCTGGTTTTTAACATGTCTACAATCATGGGTATGAGATCTGCATTTCGGATAACATGTTTGTTGGCGCGACTTTTTTGGCAAAGGTGCTGAACAAACTTTAAAGCCTGCATAATATCACCCTCGGCACTACCCATAGATAATGATCTGCGAGCCATATCAATTTGTGCAGCTTCATTCCTTGCATTCCATTCTTCAATGGTATTTCGTAGAGCTATACTTGGATTCAGCTCTGTGCTTTTCAGATCTCTATGTGTTAAAGGGCAAACAGGCTTTCTTCCACTATCCCTACATTCCTTGAACCATTTTTCAATAGATTCCCTCTCGAAAGTCATGCCATTTTCCAGAGTAACAGGATCCTGCATTACTTGTTTTGTCAAAGGGCATATGAATGCATCATAAATTGGCTCTATGTGCTGTCTCTCGAGATGGTAACTCTCCTCGGATGGGCTACCAGGATCATGATTCCCATCCCAGCTTTCAGCCATTAAAGCTTTGTACCTGTCAAAGCATCTAACATAACTTTAGATCCCGACACAGAATCTCAAACAAATGACACACTATGCATAAACCGACCTCTTGAGCAAGAATTCGCTACCATTGGTATGAAATACTACAGCTGCCATTATGTCATTGAGAAAGCAAATCTAAACTAGTGAAGCACTATGTCCCTTATCCATTATTCTAGAGTTGTATTCTCGAGTTAAAAGCAACACCACATAACACCAACAAAGAAAACAAAAAATTGGGAAGAAAAGATTATCCAAAATCAAAAAGAGGCTTCATAGGATGCTACACAATACTAAGTGATTGTCCACTTAAAGGAATTCTTTTATCCAAAATTTGATTATTTTATCAAGCCATTGGCATTTCTCTTCTATTCACTTGTTGTCATTACTCTTCTTTGCTGATATACACCAAAATCATGCTTTCTGTATCTACAAAATTCTATCTTTGAAAATATGACCAGAACAAAACAACAAGAGAAATTACAACTAGTACTTCTTCAAACAAAGATCATAATTACACTGATCAAAACAAATGATGAACAGTAAAACTAATAATTGCCTGATCAAAGTTCAATCACTAAAGTCAATATAAACCAACACCATTTGAACCCCAATTTCAACTAGCAAAAAAAAAGAGAGTAAAGAAAACTTCTACTTGGGGTTGTAAGAAAACTAGAAAAGAATTGAACTTTTCACAAGTCAGCTGAAAAAGTTCATACCTTTATGAAAGGAGACTCAATTACTCAGCTCACAAGACTCAAAGGGAATTTATGAAATCAATTCTCAAACAAAACCCAAGGATGAAATTGAGCAGAATTCAATTTCTTCCATGAATCTTGAATTAGGGTTTGAATGGGGCCATGGATGGTGGTTGGTGGAGTGGGGGTGTGGAAGAAGAAAGGAAGGAAAAAGAGCTGGCAACAGGGGTTTAGATGAATACAAACAAAGTGGAAACTTACAAATTATGATTTTCTAATATGTAGTTGGGTGATATTTTAATGTACTTAAAATTGTTGAGTTGACTCAGAAAAAAACATGGTTGACTGATGAGGAACACACAATTTTTTTTGCTCAAAACTTCAGAAAACTTTTGTTATTTTCAATATTTAAAAAATAAATCTGAACAATATTTACTAAATTTTAATATTTTTTTGTTGTATTGTAGTTTCACGAGTTTAAATTCATTAGATTAATAATTTAATTAATTTGTAAAGCAAAATTTTGAGTTTATTATATATACATACTACATAGACCTAGCATAATCAAGAAAAAGATCTATATAAGAAATATACCAATTAATTAGGATTATAATTTTGCTGGTGTACTTACACAATGTAACAAAAAACCTGAGTTTGTTAAAATAAAAATAAGTGCGCCTTTTAGACTACTAATTTTAGTAAGTTTCTAATTTATCTTAGATTAGTGGAGAAGGAAAAAATAAAAAGGTACAAATAGAACAAAATAAACATAGGAGACTGAATTTGATCAAATTGAGACCTTTTTGGTGTAGATAATTTTCTTTGTTTGTGCTTCTCACTGTTTTCTCCTATCATTTTCCTACATGTGTGAATGCATTTCCTCTTTTTTCCAAATACATGCACTTTATGTTTTTGTTTTTTTGCATTGTCCTAACATAAATTTCTTCTTCAACCTACATTATCAATTTTTAGCAACATTTGATAATGACAATCTAATTATCAAATAGCACAAAGTATAAATAAAATAAAAGAGTCTTCACCTCTAATTTCTTTTGACGATATAACTTAAATAGAACGACATAAACAGTGAAACACACACATATATAATATGTATAATAATATATGTGTGGTCCATTGAATTTGACTTGGGTCTTTGTTCCCCCAGTACTTACAACCCCAAATATGGGATGAAGGTCAAGATAGAGTTTAGGGAAATATCAATTAGATATTAGGAAGGATTTGTATTTAATTGTGTTATTGGATTTAGCTGTTTAATCAAAACCATGCTACTAACTAAGGAAAAAAAAACAAAAGGTTGTTTGTACAAAGTTAATAACATATCAATAAATGAAATTGAATATACACAACACCTAAAGTCTTCTCTTCCATTTCCAAGGTCCAACACCTTCCATCTACAGTGATCAAGATAATTCTCTGCTTCACCAAAGCTATGTTGCTCGGATTCTCCAAAAATATTGCCACACCCATGTCGGATCCTTTTGGAGGATCCGACACATACACTTGAAGAGTTCGAGTAATGTAGCACCCAAGTGCAAGATATTTCCTGCTCTTTAGTCAGAACTGAAGTCTTCCTGAACTTAAAACACATTCCAAGTTCCAAAAGCACTTCATCAGTCCAAGGATCCATGCTAATAGACATCAAGCTATCTCTTCAGCAAATATGATTTCAAAAATGACTTGAACTGCAGAAGAGAAGCAATTAGAATGTAGAAGTTGGGGTTCAATAACATGTAAGGTGGGCAGTTAAAACAATGTTTTACAAGCTTCTTTTTTAACACAACTGAAACTCGATTCAAGCTAGCAAGACCTTACTGCATATAGTTTAATTGTAGCTACAAGCAAAACTACATGATTAAGAGGCTTCATATGGTTGCTCTCACCTTGTATATTTCCTAGGAGCTTTAACTTACAGGACTTAGATAACTTGATGAGATGATTAAACAAAGTTACACATCATCAGTAACTTAAAAAATATTATGGTGAGTAACAGCTGCCTAAATACCTAATCAGCAAAGGAAAGAGAAGAGGAATCACAGAAACTAAATATCTGAGACTGAGTGTAAAATTCATAGATTTGATACAGTTCAATATTTATTATCTCTTAAGTTAACTCCTGAGTCTTCTAGGTTGACTGTAAGCCTAGAGATCAGGTAATCCAGGAGTAAGGGGCAATATCCAGCTCTTTATTTTTTCCTCCATAATAAGCTCTCCATGCATTAACACGTCCACATCCATATCTTTATTTCAGGCCACACCAAAAGAATGTCTGCCTTCTAATTTTAGGTTGTCATATACTCGTGTCTGAGAGAATTATCGACTCATGTCAGACCAATGCATACTCATAGACTGGTACCTCTAATACAAAGGTGTTTCTTTCCTTTCTCAAAGAAAGCAAACTCTGTAATCACCACACCCAACTGTTGACAAAACCAAAATACATTTTGAATTCTTTTCTTCATAAATGTGCCAAGTTCAAACTGCCATGCTATAACAGTTTGTTCTGACAACATGTTTATTTCACAGGAAAGAATAACTGCAGCCTTATATTGATGAACTGTCTGATAGACTGTTGGATTCATACTGACACCAGTTTTGTTAACAATGGGATTTGCACAGATTCAAACTCACATCATATGCCATATCAATTAACAAGTCACTTGAATTCCTTTACTACGTTTACTCACCTTCCTCTTTGGGGATGTTAGGCTGATCAACCAACAGTTGCTGAAGTGCACCTAAATCATCAGTTGCACTGCAAGATAGTCAAGTTACAATATGTGCATAAATGTTCAGAGAGAGAGACGGAACCTTATGAAAACCCTGAATATCCCTATCATCACTCTATTAAAAACTAAGAGTGCCTTTTTAAAGTAGTTCTGCATATTCTTGACTATTTTGTTCCTTTTCTAGGAAGTATTCATACGAAAAATACTGACATAAAATGATAGCCTTTGAAAGAACAGAAAAATTGTGTGTAGATCAAAGCTTGAAGACCAATACAGCCATAAAACTGTAGAGAATAATTCATGAAACGTCTAGAAATTACTGAGGCCTGCAATCTGCATACCATTAGTGCACTGATTCAAATGAAGAAAATTACTATGCTGCATTATTACTTGTTACCTTAATGTGAGGCCTATTTAATAGTTAGATTACACTTGAAATAAAAAATGATATCACTGGATAGGAGCTAGTGTCTTTATTTTCATCAGTTAGGATTAACCGAACATTTTTCTTGGGGAACCAAGCAAATTGACAGAGGACAACTAAATCACAACCAATCTCTCAACCTCTGCCAGTGAGATCTAGAGAGAAAATAAATGGCCAAAACTGTCACATCATACCTGGGTTTTAAAGCAAATGCTGAAATTGCTGATATGACCGACAATTTCAGACGGTACCTGAAAAATGTACTGAGGGAATCAGTAACAAAAGTTTGATGCAATATCACAAATAATGCAAGGATTAGAAATAGTTCCAACAGTAAAGGATGATTATATCAAATTCATTGGAGGTGAGGGAGGTCCTGGAGGAGAAAAAGAAGAAAGAGGTAAACTTGATTCCAAACAAAAAATTTCTTCATCTTACCCTGTCATAGTAAATAGATCAGCCAAATCATTATCGTAGTAACAAGAAAAAGCTCCTGATTGAGCAAGTGAGCTTGTGATACTAAGAAGGTGATGGCGGATTGCATATGATTATCTGGCATTTTTTTTGGATAATTATATGATTATCAAATTCCTAGGAAGAAAGATCAAAGTACATTTATCACAAAGAAAAGGCAAGCACAAAATTTACTTGGAAAACAACATACTCACGCCTAATAAAGGCTCGACGATGGAATTTGCTAGTACTAAAAGACAACAAATTTTCTCATTTAAGACAAACAAGGCAGGAAAAGAAAAACATGAAAAATATATATGTTCTTCGTTATGCATACTCTGATTGGTGCATCTCATAAAGAAGTTGTAGCCCATCCAAGCAATCAGCAATGCTTGGTTTCATCCCAACGTGTTGCTGTAGCTGTTTCAAATTCTTCTGAACGGATCCCCCTTTTATGAGCTGTCTACCATCACGAACCATCTTATCAAGCGACAGCACAACCGAATGAAACTTTTCCCTAGATATTGAACCAAACATAAAAAGGGAAAAAATTAACCCTCTTAGTTGATAAATCAACTTCTAGCTCAAAGAAGTTAACGCACAGACAACTGCAGAAGCTACTCAATTACTGCTATATAACATTACGAAGGAGTAACTTTTACTAGCATAATCAAATACAAGAAAGAAGAACAAAGAACAAATCAGTGTTGTCAAAGGTGTGCTTTAACCCTGAAGCGAGGCTCAAAAAATGTTGAGCACTTCTCCTCGCTTAATGTGTACTTCAGTGCCTGCCATCAAGGCTCTAATACAAACTTTTCCTAGCAAATGAGCGTTCCCTGAAGAGGTGACACTAAAGAATTGATATTTCACTTTATCATTATAAAATATTCAATTTCACTGTCCATATATTTGTTTTTCATGTTTATAATTATTAGACTTGAACTAACCATACATGTATTTTTTCTCCATTTGCACCTTTTTTTCACTAAACCCACGTTTTATTTTCCCTTTGTGCTTAAAGCCCCAACCAACCATAGAGCTTTTTTACGCTTTTTGCTTTTAACAATACTGAAACAAATATAAAAAGGTCAAACAACAATATTTTGAGTTTTAAAACTGACAAAAGAGAGTGTTTTCCAGTAGTTAATTTACTCTAGTTAGAGACTTGAGTATCACTATTTCAAGATAAACACTACTTTAATATAACAGACCTTTTTCAAGTTTTTGGTATTAGAATGCTCCCAAATGGAAAAAGGATTAGTTTGGATAGACATAACTTAGTAGCATGGAATAGAAAGACCTACATAGTTTCATTCATTGAAAGCAAGATAGTTTGTAGAGAATTCATTTGTTTCAGCAAGACAGCTTCTTGAATGCCTTCAACACATGTCAAAGCACCATAATTCTTAGAATCCTGAAGAATCTGCATAAAAGTGTATTCTTTTATGAGCTAATGTCAAAAGCCCTCAATATTTATAGATATTGAATCCCGCATATTGATTTTTCATATTTTGAAAATCCGGACTCAGCCACTGATTTCGAGCCATTGGAATATGGGTAAAAAACTGGGGAAAGTACCTGTAACCTCTGAATGATGGAAGAAGCATTGGTGAATTGAGAAATTAATCGAGATTGTAGCTCATTCCATTTCTCCATCTCTTCCTTCACTTTCCTGAATCTCTGCTGATACTTTTTAATTATAATGTCCATCTCCAATTTACCCAAACCTATCAATAATCAATCAAACAATTAAGAAAACCTTTAACTGAGACGAACATAATGAGATACAGAGAGGAACATACTACCGGAGTTGGCCGGAGAAAGAGACGGAGCGAGGGGAATTGGTGGCAGCCGCCGGAGAAGTATTAACTTCGGCTATATAATTTTTTGTTTTTAAAAAATAATAATTTATATTTAAATTTGGGAACATAATCTCATTTTTTAACAATAATAAGTGGTAAATTTTACAATTTTTCCACAAAATCAAATCAAAGCATCACTTATATTTTTGTTTATTTAAAACATAGAAGTGCAAAAAGAAATATAAAGACACAACATAAAAAAAGTCAAAACAATTTATTTTTTTAATATCTTGTGTGTTTTGGTTAAGTATAAGTTTCACATTTGATAACTCAAATCAAAGTTATATGTAAAAGAATACTCCATATATATCAGTTGCATTTCAAAAGATGTGATTTAGTAATTGCATTTCAATAATGTGACTTGCTAATTTAAGCTAACGTTATCTCCCAACCCATTCGTTTTCACATTTTTCATGCACGTTACTATGTTTATGAAATTCTCGCTATAATTACACATAAATAACTTTTTAACTGCCAAAATTGAGAACATTTTGAGGAGGCGGGGGTGAGAATCGTTTAATTTGTTGTGTTATGTTCTACTTGTAGCTCAAAGGTTATTAATACCGTGTATATTCCACAAGTGAAGTGAAGTCTGAAAAGAATAGAAGGTAGTTGGAATGGACCCTCAACTCAGAGAGAATTGACATTGATAGCTAGTGAAATTATACAGTAGCCAATGATTCCAAACACAAAACTCACGACTCTTCAATTGCCTATCAGCACTAGAAAAAAATTATTGCGAGTGGCAAACCATTTGATACAATCAAGTATATCAAACGAAAAAAACTGTGATACAAACATATTGCAGTTCTCGAACAGTACATAGCGAAAAATGAATTACAAAACCCAACCCTTCATCCCCTTTCCTTTCTCATTTTCCCTCTCTTTCCCCTCTACGCAGAAAAAACATGACTAAAATAACTTGATCCTGGAAAAAATGGATTTTTCTGTCATGAAGACCAGACTACACTGGGATTCTTCAAACATTTGGAAAACCAATATAAACTGTATCTTATCAAGACAAGATTTTACCTGTCCTTCTAAACTATACAACACACGTGCAAATAGATGGCATGAAAAACGCTGAGGAACAATGACCCAATGGCAATCAAATATAACAAATCATGGCCACAAACTAGAACGAACTCCAATGATCAGAACTTTTCTTGGTGTTTTGACTCTCAGATGAGACCTTAAATGGTCCAGTGGATCCAAATGGGTCAGCGTCATCAAATGAGTATCCTCGACTATGATCGAAACCACTGGCACTACTTATGGAGTCAAACCTCGTGAGAGTCTCCTTTCGTGGGGAAGATGCACGATCATTTGTACTAAAGGAATCATACCTTGAGAAACTGTCAAAGAAAGGATCTTTCGATCCTACACTATATCTCGGAGAAGTTCCCACTCTTGAAAGTGGTGAGCCAGGAACTGAATCCTCGAAGGTAAATGGGCTATTCTTCTGGTATCTACTTTCAGCCCCAGGAGACTCTGTCCTTGTTGGACTTGCACCGAAATCAGTTGAGTCAAAGAAATGTTTCTCTCCATGCTTGACATGATCCGACTCCTGCAGGTTATTATTAGTCAATGTACAGGGAGACTCTGCAACAGAGCAAACTAGCACTCCATCATCATCAACAGATGGAGTATCAAAAAGCAAAATCCAACTATGCAATTGAGATCATTATTGGGTGTGTACAAGGGTGAAGCAGGAATTATCTTAATTGGGCGACCAAGATACACATGCAACATCGGAACTCATAAATAAAAATGTTACCGTATAAAATATGAACTAGGATATCTTGTTTTATTAAAGAAGAAGATGTTATTTCACATAGTAGATGAAGATGAATTGTTTAGTGTTGTTTCATCTTTGGTGTAAACAGGAGTATATGGAAGATCCAGAATCAGTTAGAGATGTCTTAAGCTCTTTGTAATTTTGTTGAAGTGTTAAAGATCTTCCTGATACTCTACCTCAATTGTAATTAGGAAACCTGTAACTTGTTGTGACAGGTTTCTGATACTTTGGAAATAGAATACAAGTTGTTACTTTCTCAAAAACAAAATTATCAATTCTATATAGGAATGCAAAAAGGAAAGAGCATTACCGCTTGCCAACATTTTGTCTCAGATTACTTATACAGCAGATTAGTTGTTAAGTGGAATAGTCAGCACTTGCACATATTTACAAAATGACAAGACATGCGACATCTAATAACATTGAACAAAACTAAATCTGATAAGGGTTTGCCTACTCACCTTAGCACTGAAGCCCCAAACAGAATCCACATCATCATTATTGTCAAACGTACCCCAGCCAGGTTCATCAAATCTGTTAACCCAATGAAAGGGAAGAAGAAAAGGACATGAATAAGAATGATGCAAAGCTAGTTATAGGCCTCTGCCACAAGTTTAGAGACGGCATGTCCGACAAGATCAAGGACACACAGAAAGACTTGAAATAAAAGCTTGTGGGACATGACTCAATGAGGGCACTGAAGAAACATGTTTGTGCTAGTAGGTAACTTCACCATTTTAATATACATCAATCCAATCAAAGAGCCAAAATTCGTGTATAAAATGCCAGTACAAACAAATGGTTGTTTATCCCCCACCCACCTATTCAACTTTCTCCTTCGTAATTACCTTAACGGAAAATATTCGCCAAGCCTTGAAAAACAGCTCTTAAACAGAAGGCAAATTGCCAATCATCTGTCTACTGCAAAAGCTTGAGCATTTTTCTACCTTTTTAATGAGACAAAGGAACAACATGCATTTAAGAGATATATGGGTCACTATAACATACTTGAGCATTTTCCTACCTAAGTCATGATTTTCTTTTTCCCCTTCCTGTGATCGATTTAGAAATTTCTTCAAAAGTCAGAGTTAATACAAAATCTCAAGGTACTTGCACATACTTCCCCTAAGAAGCTATATCTAGTTTAAACTTACGAGACCCTTTTTGCTTATAAAACTAACTGAGAGGCAAAAGTTCAATGAAGCAAAAGAAGTTCCACCAGTGGATTAGTGCAACAAAACTATGGGTACAAAGTCCTAGTCATCCAGAAAAATTGTACTCACTGTGACAATCCCCTTTCATTGGCATAATCGTATGGCAACTACTCCACTATCCTCGCTGCTATCTTGCTCTGGTTACCAACTCAAAATACTTACCATGAAGAATTTGAGGTCAAGATGAGATGTTTCAGCCAGGAAAGAATAAAATGATTTTTTTCTCTCTTATTCCTATGGAATAAGAAAGACAAGGGAGCAAGGGACGGGTGGGGAAAGGGGACAATAAAGGGACTTCGATGATGCAAGGATGAGAGAAGCATGGGATGCTTTTGTTCTTTTACTGTGGGTGGGCAGCCTCTCTGCTTTTGGAGGACTTCGTTTTTAAGGGCAACGCGGTGAATTAGTAGGTATTTTAGAGATAAAATAAGGAGCTTTATTTAACATTCAAAACCAGAATGGAGTGAGACTGAGCATAAATCTTGATAAAGGTATAATTAATTAACACTACATTTCAGCTTTACTATTCAGAACATAAAATGCCATATTCTGTTTTAATTTATTTATAAACTAATGAGACAGACGCAAGACATGCTAAGGATGCATGAAGACACTAGTGAGCAGTGGTCAAAGACACAGGTCAAAACGATTCAGACAAAGTGAAACATGCATCAAGCATGCCCTCGTAGATTTAAACAGACGTTGTGCTGGACATGAAAGTTCTGAAAGCTTCATAAACTATGAAAATTTGGAACTAGTAGAAATGGAAAAATACAGATGGAAAATATTGCACGTAATAGCCAAATTATACCTATCAGTTTCAGATTCTGTTTTAAAGCTCTTGCCGAAATGGTTATCAGAGTATTCACCAGATGGACTATCAAATGCTGTTCGTTCTCGTGGACTGCCCTGTGGACTTTTTGACTCTTCGTCGCTATGCATATACATCAAATCAGTCTCAATAGTACTATTATTTCCTTTAGCGGAATGGTTTTCGGACTTGGCATCAGCATTTGACATAGAATCAGGGGATTCGCGATGAGTTGGAGAACTTTCCTTCTGAATAGATGTGGATTTGGAATTTGCAGGTACAGCTACATCAAAAGAAAATCCTGCAGCAAGTGATATAGGGATGCACATAGGTCAAACATTATGCAACTTATATGGTGCCAGAAAGACAACTGATGAAGAATGGCAAAGGGGGGAGGGAATATATTCAAGAAAGCAAACCTTCATCTTCGAATTTATCCCAATCTTCATCCCAAACAGCTGATATCTCTGGAATTCCAGGTTGCCAGCCTTGAGAAGGAGAAGACCATTTCAGACCAAAAAAGTTAGATGGAAAATATAATAAACAAATGTGATGCAACAAATTGAAAAGTTACCAACTATCTTCGAGTTTTCCATTAAAATTTTTTTAATAAACAACATCAACACAATAAATTCAAAAACCATTGAAAAATATTCAATTTTCAATAATAACTGCAAGAATTGAGCAAGAATGAGTTCCAATTGTATTATCTGAGTAGCAAACACAGAAAACATAGGACCTCAAGAACTGATATGACATTATGCACATATGCAGATGAAATTGGTAGGGTTGACTTCTTACCCAGGGTAGGATGTTCAGAATTCAAAAGAGACTCAGTAGGAGCAATGAAAAACAGAACAAACAGAGAACAAACTGTCAAGACGTAGAAAAACAAGGGGAAAAACAACTTACCAGGGGGGAGTTCAATTAACGCAGTTGACTTCATATTAAGCTCGTGTTTCTTGCAACGATCCACCAACGCCTTCAGTAGCTCCTCAAGATCATGTTGTATGCGATCAGCACGGACCTAGACAACCAAAAGTGGCCGAAACATAGCATAAGTTCCTATGGAAACACACTTCCCAACAGTTTACCTGAGTAACCAAAGTAATAAGGTATGTTATCTTCACCTGAAGAATACCATCAGTGCTGCCACCTTGTTCCATTTTAGTGATTGCCTGTTGCAACTCCAGCTTTCTCTCCTGAATAAGGGAATTTTTTTTCCTTTTATCTCAAGAATATGAAACTAATATGCTCCAACAAGTCAACAAGCACTAAATACTAGGAAAAGAATAAAACAAATGACAAGCTAGAAAATGCTATAAACAAGCCAGCTAAACAATTAAAGCATTGGAACACTAGAAGAAGCCGGGAAGGCGTTTAATCATAGAGATGCAGGGAAGGAATGGTTTATTCTTATGTGTATAGCATCTTGCAGCAGTAAACTCAAATCTTTCGATTTGTGAAGGAGCTGGGATATATAACTATAGTACACATTTGAAAGAATATATGGAGCAAAATCTTACTTGAGTATCACGAAATGATGCCTCTTCAATTGTCAGTTTAGAAGCAATTTCTGCAACTTGCTTGTACTTCTCTTCATATTTTTTGCCAAGAAGCTCAGCCTAAAATAACTCATCAATTGACAAAGTGCATAAGAAGGGAGAAATTGAAACCAAACAAATTATGAACTTCACAGAGAGAGAGAGAGAGATCAATGGGCTGAAACAGTACCTCACGTTTATCAGCCAATGCCCTTTCAGTGATTTCATTAAGCCGGTTATCACACCTACTTTTGTACAAAACCTGGAGGAAAGCCCAATAAATAAAGAAAATGGATGAGATGGGGAAAAAAATGAAGAGATAAATATAACATACAGAGCAGGTGATAGTTGAGAAAAAGCAACTCGAAACAATAGAAATGCAACAATGCTGTACATTGAAGGCGGCAACTACTCACAAGATCCTGCATTTTTGTGCGGTAGAATTCAAGCTTCTCCTTGGAATCCAGAAGCATCTTGTCCTTGCTTTCATCCTTATCAAACAAAGGAATTAGGTTTACTACGTCAACAATATTAGTGAAGTAGATAGAGTGCTAGAATTCAACACACAGACAGCTCTTAACCTGAATATGCCCGCATCCTAGATTTCTTTGTAGCTAATTAGCTGACTAGACTAAGTTCGTAACATTCTAATCAATTGAATCTTGAAAAAGTATCAGATGGTATGGCACTGAAACAGCCTAATAGTAGTTGTTAGACAAAGTTTCTGGACAGGGAAAGCTAGGAGAGGCTGCACTATAGTCAATAGCTTGATTTAATCTTCTTGAGGAATCATTATCCACATTAAGCTGCACACAATCACTACCTACCTGAATTTACTCCGGGAGAGTCTTGAGGTTAACAATTCCCCCCAGGTTGAGGGGCAATTCTAATCAAAATCATTCTTTTACTCAGTAGGTGCACTCAAGATTACTGTAACCCTATTACAAGAAAACCCACAGAGGAGACAAATTACCTAGAATATAAAGGAAATAATACCTTATACTCTCCTGCTGCCGTTTCTTCTCCCTTTGACTCCGACATATTCTGCTCCCCATTACTTAGTTGGTCCATATGAGAATTATTCATTGATGTTGCTCTAGCATTTTGCTGATTAAATTGCATCGCTCGGTCAGACTGAGGTAATGCCCCCTGCATAGGAGGTCTTAATCCAGGATGTGCAACTGGCTGTACACCAGGCATCCCTTGTGGAGGTCTTACGCCTAAGCAGAACCAGAATGATGAAACAACTTCAGTATACCAACAAAGTGGTCGAAACTTAAAACAGCTAAAATGCGGTTTAGGTAGTACCAGAAGCAGGACCCCAGCCAGTGCTTCCATAAGCAGCAGTGGGCGGACCTGCTAGGGCCAGCAGAGTCTCATCAAGCATAATGCTATTCGGTAGTGTAGATGGAAGAGGGCGGCCTTCCCTATATCGTTCCATCAAATACAGAGCTACACAGAACTCCCTCAAAGAGAGCATGCTGTCATTATCTTGATCAGCCAAGTCCCACACCTGCTTCAAGACCTCTGACAGAGACCATGAATGATATTACTGAACATTACAAATGTAAAACAAACTCCAAATGACACTAAATAAGATACGTAGGTACATGGTTTGAGGCTTGGCATGCTTTTTTAATGGGAGTATGGAGTATTAATGTACAAATCTTTAAAAAAATAAGTGGCTAAGAGTGAAAATAGTAAGTTAATTTGTAGCTTGATCAGGATTCAAAGACCAAAGTCCAAAAACTTGAAGTTAGAGAATATTCAAAAAAAAAAAAAAAAAACTTTTTGTACTCAGTATCAAAATCAAAATGACATGTATAATTTGGAAAAATAATCCAACAGTTCTGAGATACCAAAATAAAACATCTCTGGACTCTGATAGCTCTCCAATAAATCGTGGCAGCAATCCAACTTAGAGCATATGAACCAAGAATAAGGATATTCACATTTGTATTGTGCCTCCGATAAAACATGACCAAGTAGTAAAAAAGAATGATTGAACACAAAAAAAGAATCTCTGAACCTCACATTTGCATGGATTAGTTTAAAAAGGGACTTCTCTCAGATTTTAAGCTTGTCCAAGAGAGAAAAGAAAAATAACTCTTTCACACTTCGACAAGTTCACTTTTTTGATATTGTTAAACACCATCCCTTTGACCCTACTTCCCAGAAGCCCAACAATGGCACTTTCCCACTTTGCTCCGTGTGTGAGGGGGGTGCCCTTACAAACACAGTTCTATAACATACAGAATATGGTAGACTATAGTAGAATTTATAAGATGAAATCTGGTGACTGGTGAGTAAATCAGACTCTTATCTAAACGCCAGATTGTACTCGTTATTATTCGAGCTATGTCGTGGAGTAAGATTTGTTGAAAGTGCATAACTAAAAAGAAAAGGATAAAGGAAATAAATAATTTTGACGATAGCAAGCTTGTCACTCAAGAAAATAGACACTAAAGGCTGCAAAAATGTTAATTTACCTCTTGGCAGTCTCCAGTTCAAGAATAAATCTCGTGCTTGTTGACCGGAGATTTTTCCATCTCTATCTGAATCCACCTCCATAAACACTTTTGCATACTTCTGAACTCCTGCTCTTGTCATTTTTGGCCAAGGAACTTGTGGCTGCTCAGGAGTAGGAGGTACAGAACCCGCTGGAGTTCCAGATGATGACACTGGCAAAATATTCTGAACAGAAGCCTGTTGATTAGGTTTAGACACAGATGGGGTTACTTGCTGCTGATTCTCAGGAGATTGCCTTGTAAGAGTATTAAATGCAGCAAAGGGGTCAGGCTTGGCCGAAGCTTGAGACTCGGTGGTTACTGGAACCATAGCTGAAGAAGTGGGTGCACTCATCAGAGAAAAGTTTGGAGTAGACGAAGACTTTTTTGGTACAGATTGGCTTGCGGAGAAGGTTTCACCTCCAAACATTGTGTCTGACGCAAAACCATTTCCAGAACTACCAGTAGCTTTTGTATTAGCTTCTGTCATGGAAGGTAGTGAAAGAGATCCCTGAAGAGTTTGCGTAACTGGAGGAACCAAAGGGCTCATTCCTCTATTGGGAGGCTGAATAGTAGGTCCAGTGGATATTGCTGCTTGTCTGCTCCCGAGATAGTCATTTGAACTGTTCGAGTTTGGAAGACCAGGACCTGTAAAACTACCACCCCTGGGGAAATTCATGCCAGCAACAAATTGCTGGGGACGTGATGCAGTAGCTGCAGTAGGAATAGGTGGCCTCACTGAGTGGCCGGCTTGAGAAGTTAGATATTGTTGGTTCATACCTGTTGCATGAGGTAGCTGTCCTCTGATGCCAAAATTTTGAGAAGCAGTTGGTACACCAGCACCCATCTGTTGTGCAGGTGCAGCACCAACTGAATTTAACTGGGGAGAAGCAACCGCTGCAAGGTTAATCTGTGGAGCAGGGATTTTAGCAGAAGCGGGACCATATAAAGCTGCCTTCACAATATCTGGTGTTAATTCTCGTTTACTCTGTGCCACTGTTACAAGTTTAAGAGCATTATAAAACTCCGGACGGCTAAGATACCCAGTACGGCTCTGGTCAGCATGTGTCCATATCTGCAATCAAAGATACACAATGTGCACGCACAGTTGAACAAATCATATTTACGTCAGAAGAGTTTTAAAATTGTAGATATTTAAAGAAAACTAGTCATAACTAGCTTATTGTAGTGGGGTTTACAGAACAGAAAGACATATGAGGAAAATCGAAACATACTAACTTAACGTTTTGTAGAAATACAGAGATAACAAAATAAGACTTCCAGTCCTCCTGCAAGTATGTCAAAGAAACAAATCTGCATATTCACAACACAAAGGAAGCTTTTCTCTAATGCCTAGAAAAAACTTCTTGTCTAGAATATCCTACCATTCTAAACACACCAACTGCAGAAAATATTACCATTATACAGTAATTGAATGCCTGGAAAACGGTTAACAAACAAAATAAGAGTCAACCAACACAGGCAAAAAGCTGGAGTGATTTATCAAGAATGGCAACCAATTTCTGCCACAAGTCTTTTCCAGAACGACAGATTGATATCATATATCAAGTAAGTCCAACATGATTAAAGCAACTTATGAACTTCTAAGGACGTTCCAATGGTAGCCAGACAGCAGTTTGACTTTTATAATGACCTAAATGACTAACTTTGATAAAAGTTGTCTCTTAAAACAAAAGAAACATATGATGAATAAGCACCTATACCATAAGCATACTTACCCATCAAAAAACCTATGACATAAGACGGAAGATGAGAAACAGAGACTTCAAAATAAAGAAAGCTAATGAACTGAAGTCACAAGTATAAAAGTCTGAAACTGCAAACTTAGCTTGGAAGTGAAATCAAAAAAGATCAATTGATCAGAGGTACGTAATATATAAAAGAGTATCTCAGAACCAAGGATCATCCTACAAAGGAAATAAACAGCTGCTACACTTTTAGAAGAGGTGACAAGGTCGCTGAACTTCCTTTCAGTGCCTTGTCACGGAAACCTACATCACCGACTTTGAATGCTAGTAGAAATAAAGGAACCATCCAACTCAAAATGGCAAAATATCAACTTGCAGTCACAAGATAAATCTTCATCCAATTTGTATAAAAAAGCAATCCCAGAGCAGCTTACAAGTTATTTGAACCTCCAACACCAATGTGTCAATTGTGAAAATGCTTTTCTTTTTAGATAATAGTGGTGTCACGGACAACATTTCAACTATTCCACTAGTACCTACTACCTCCCACTAGCACAGGTACCAGGTTGTGAAAACCCTCTATTCATGCCAATCAATCACTCTTCAAATGAAATTGCTACTACCCAGGTTAGAGTTCTTAAGGCCTACTTTTTGAACCTGGATTTTCTATAGAGTTAGTTAGTCATGTGGGTTTTAACAATCATTTATCAGTTCACTGTGTCCCTGAATACAAACCAAATAGATGTATAAGTAACCAAGAGCTGTGATGGAAGAGGTAACCATTAGTATCTGAAAATAAAATTGCTTCAATGATTCCTCTTCTACTTCTGCTTCTCCCATTCTCGACCTCTCTCTTCATTCTTCTTACCTTCTTCAACAACTAATATCTTGAAACCCCTTAAGACACTGCATGTGATTAGAGATCAGAGTTCATCTGATCTCTTTTTCTTTTTTTTTTGCTCAAGTAAAAGTATTAGTATATTCATTCATAAACATGGCCAAACTGGCTGTATACAAGGGGTATACCAAAAAGTAAAGAATCTACATAATATGATTCTCTACAAACTCCACCCAGTCATACAGCTGGGAACTTTCTGTTTACACCAAAAGAAAATGAGGAATAGGAGACTACTCCTCAGCTGAGAGAAACTCCACTCTACTCCTTCAAAAGCTCTCATGTTTCACTCTCTCCAAACAACCCATATTAAACCAAGCAGAACCACATTCCAATCCCTTCGTATTCTCCTTCTTCTCCCACTCTTCCAGCTGAACATCAACTCTTCCACAGTATTTGGCATTACCAAGGGTAGTAAGATGATTCTTCGTGGTGATCCCATTCTTATCATGTCAACTAAGAATCCATTCACCGACGCCATTCTTCATTATAGTTTGTGCATTGTTTTACAATCTAAATGCAGTCAGTTTGGTATGTACTAATGTGAATCACTGAATCCCTTCTAATTCATGCTAACAAATGTTCTTCAACATTATCAAGTATATTGAACTTCTGACACTTAATTGATTCAATTATGGTCCTTAAGCTCACTTACATTCCTCTAACAATTTATTGAACTATTTTTCGCCCTTCGAGATCAACACAATACAAAATTCAACCACAAACACAACTAGAAACATTGACATAGCAACAAAAAATGCATAGACAAGTAAAAAGGGGAGAAATTTAAAGTACCTGAGCTAAAACAGGTTGAGGCAAGTTAGATCCTTTCAAAAAACCAACGGCTTCAGCACCATTGATTCTCCCATCTTGATCCAAATCAGCTCTACGAAAGAAAAGTTCAAATTGATCCATATTTGGTCCTCCTTGACTTGCCCCCGCCATTCTCTTCAATTCAATAACTCGCAAACTTCACAGATCAATACATTAGACTTCAAAACTCCGAATTCAACACCCAAGTCCAAGAAAAATCGGCCAGCGGTAGTGTTTCTGGTATCAATTATGATTAAATCTTACAGAAATGAAGCTAAATTGGGAAAATTATGAAGAATTTAGGAGATCTGGAGGGTGAATATACATAAAATCGGGTCTGATTTACTATGCTAGGTTTTACCCGATCTAGAATTCCAGATTAAGAATTGAAGCATAATTCTAATACTTTACAATTTGCTCTATAGACTCCCTTGTTAATCAAAACTTTACAATTCCACCCCATCTTTTTTTCTTTTTCTTTATCTTTAGTTTAATAAAATTAAATTATTTATAATGATTAATAATTAGGATTATGTGCATTGGTTGTGTAAGTGAGGATCCATTGACATATCTATCTATCCATCTATCTCTTCTATATTACTTAAAACATAAACTCCTAACTTAAATGTTAAATTATTATAATATTTCTAATTTAGGTTATGACTTTTTCAATGAGTTTTGACTTTTTCGATAAGTTGTGACATTTTTTGAAGGGTTGTAATTTTTCGATGAGTTGTGACTATTTCAAAGGATTGTGACTTCTCGAAAAGGTCATGGCGTTCAGATAAAACACAAAAAATATTTGTTCATACTACCCTTTGTTGACTATAAATAGAGGGTTTCCTTTCATTTTTCAACCACAATTTTTTTAATCTTCTACTCTTCTTCTTCTTGCAGTTTAATTTTTTTTTTGTGATTTAGTATCTTTGAGTGAGTTCGAAGTTTAGCAGAATATGAGGTACCACTATTCTGATAAAGTAAGTTGTTCTATCATAAGAGGGTATATTCAATAACCTCGAGTACTAGAGAAAAATAATTTGATGATATAATAATTATTTATTTGCTTAATATACACATTAGTATGTAATGTTCCAATATATGACGTTAACATGATGTAGTCTAAATTCATTTTTTTTGTTAACAATTTCTCTTGTGATATAGATATATGCTTCTGAATATCTTTTCCAAAATTTAGAGAATTGTCACGATTTGTTTTTGATACTCAAGACAAAAGAATGATTTATTTATCAATGTTACTTATGCGATTTAGACTCTCATGAAGTTTGGTTCAAAATAGTTATTAGTGCTATATAAACATTGCCCTTTTGTTTTACTTATTTACTATTTTTTAATATTTCAGTATTTTAGATGAAGAAAAGTTCATATGACCTGTCATAACGTCGGTTGAAGTTTGTATTAGTTTATTTTTTATTATTTATTTAATAGTTAATTTTATGAGATAAATATTTTCATTAATGCAAATATATATTTATATTTGAGTAGGTATTTGTATTTAAATTAAAGTATTATATGTCACAAATGTATTATCAAGTTAACAAGATCTTCTAACTTCAAAATATATTATTTTAAAATGTTCCAAACTCCCAACAAATGTGAAAATATGTGAATATATAAAATATAGTTGTTCTCTTCACATGTTCATATGACATCTAAACAAGAAAAATACAAAGCAAATATTGTCGATTAGATAATATTAGTGAGATAAGACTAATTACATGACTGAACCTCATCAAATTGAAATAAATATATACATTATTGCATTTAACTAATAAAATTTTTCATTGACCATCTTCATAGGTTTGCATGAATAAGAGATATATATGACGATCCACGTTGAACATTCACAAAAGAATCTGCAATTTTTTTTCTAAGCTTATTATTCAAATCTTCACTCAAATAAGCAATACTATTTACTATAACATATATTTTAGAATTGGCAATCACGTGCAACGCACGTGTCAAAAAAACTAGTACTAATGTATAAATAGAAATTATGAAGTTTTATTCGTGTGCTATAGTCTATGCTATTTTTCAAATTAATGAGAAAAAACAAATTGTATTGTGATAGTGAAATTGTGAAATGTGTTCGAATAAACATGTTAAATAAGTTTTTTTTTGGTTTCGAAGTGAATTGGCTAATGTTTGTTCATAGATGTAGAAGAGAGGAAGAGAAATTAGTTGAAGAATTGCAATCGATTGTTCAATTCTAATTGTCAACAATATTATACTCATAAAATCTTAATATTCTCATGCATGTATGTATATCACAAAGAAAAATACATTATACATATTCATGTCATACATATCAACTTTTACCAATAATACACTATATATAAGTTGGATTGGATAGTATAAATCACTTGCATTCATCACATGACTTGTCAATTATCATGATTTGATTATCTTTTAACTCCTTTTAAAATTGAAATCAATTATATAAATTAGTCAAACCATCAAGGGGGGAGGGGGGTCAAGTGGAGTATTATTTACTTCGACAATATGGAGTTATATCACAACTTCAAATAACAAATACAATATAGTTTGTTTTTCTCATCTTAACGTTCCTCGACAATTTTTCTATCATCTCTCTGATATAAATACGATATTCGTTTTTATTTACATTTAGCACCATTTTAAAATTTTAATTTCAATATCTATGCTTAAAGAGATATCCAAAAGTAGAAGAAAATTTTCAAATTACACATGACAAAGGAATTCCAATTGTTTGAAGAAGAAAAAATTAGATGATAATGGGTCCTAATTACTCAACTGGTTAATGAGGCATTGGGCCAAGGAGAGCCCAGCTTTGCATTGGATTGCACATGACCTCCTGGATTGACTTCTTGTATGAACATGGACCATGGGCTCCCTCTTGGGCCTGTTTGACAAGTACACTTCTGATTTAGTTTCATAGTCTGCCCAGATTAACTTAGGCCCATTTTTTTTAGGACTTATTATGGGATTTTAAGTTCACAAATGACCTCTATGACGGTGGTCTTGAAATTTTTAGCCTGTTTAATAACTTTTTAAAGAAAAAATACACTGCGTCAAAAAATTCACTAGGCATAACATCGTGATATTTCAAAACTGTGAACCTGCTCTTTTCATCACAAGTTCAGCCTTATAAGCAAAAGTTAAAACTTATGTCTTATCGGAATAAAAGTTCTTCCCAACAAATTTCTTACCGTTAAGTAGGGGTGTACATGACCGGGTTGATTCAGGTTTTATAATTATCAAATCAAATAATTTGTGTCGGATTTTTAAATCTATAAACCAAACCAAATCAATAAAATTCGGGTTTTTCAACCTAGTTTTTTTTTGGATTTTCGGATTTTTTCGAGTTTTTCCGGTAAAGTATTCATACAAACATATAATTTACTTGTACTTCAAATATTTCTTTAGTCCTACCAAAATACAACAATCTAAGGTGTTTCTTAAGAAAATAACACAAAATATGATATGAGTAATGACACTAAAATATCCAACAAAAAAATAATAATAATGAAATAGCGTAAAACAAATAATGCAAATTAACAAGTCATAATGAAAATGATCATAATTTAAAAGTACTAAATTGTAATGACCCGGACCCAAAAAGATCATTTTGATAATTTTTAATGGTCATTTAACTATAGTTAATTAATTTGCGGATAATTTATTTATTTTTAATAATAATGGACCAAGTTTGAAATATTAAAATAGATTGTTAGGAATTATTACTTTTAATATATAATTAATTTAGAAAAGAAAATAAGAGAAGAAAGAAATTAAGAAGTTCATGCGGAGAACACAAACAGAGAGAACGGCGCCACCTTCAAGTAAGTAAACTTTATTTTTGTAATGGAGTTCAACTCTACCCTTACAATCATTAGTTTCCAATTATTGATTATAGTATTAAATTCAATTGTCATATGAAATTAATTAGAGTAGGTACTGATATCCTTCATTGATCACAATTGTTATGATTCATGGAGTTTTGGAGCATAGTGGATGCAATAAATATTTATTATCATTATATTAGTATAATAGTTATAAGGAATTGAAGGTTGGTAGTTGTGAAGGCATATGATGTTGTTGTATCGTTTTTGGCGGCTTTGAAATTTAGGGGACAAGAAAGATTGCTAACATTATTATTATTATTATATTATTTTTGTTTGTTATCAATTTTTTTGGGAATTAAGGGAATTAAATTGTTAGGAGTATATATATAATTATTTTCAATACATGCTACGCTATAGTTTCAAGTTAATTTAGGTCACGAAATTTTTTGAGGAATTACTATATGTTTTCCGTGGTTATGGGTTAAGCATAATAGGTAAATTGAGGGTCGGAATATAATATAATTGTCTTTTAAGACAAAATGGTGTTGGAATTATTATTTTTTGTATAAAATTAAGTATTGAGTATTTTGTATTACATGAATACCGTTAGAATTGTGATATTGGAGAAGTTGAAGCTTAACCCTAGGCTTGAAACTTAGAACCTATACTAATATGAGTGTTGTTAGTTTCGAAATCTTATTATGTTTATGTACTTGAATAGATTGCATTAATTTGGAAGCTCAACGAAAAGGGAAGGCTCAAGTCCCGGAGAGAATTATTGATTAATTGTGGCAAGTGGATTTTTAAACCCTTGTTAA
>JAKRZT010005422.1:0-55264 GCA_029582215.1 Solanum sparsipilum
CTTGGTGGATAAACTAGGAATTGCATGCATGAAGCGCTCTACCCCATATAGGCTCCAATGGTTGAATGATTGTGGAGAGGTAAAAGTAAACAAACAATGCATGATTTCATTCAATGTTGGTAGGTATGAAGATGAAATTCTTTGTGATGTAGTTCCAATGCAAGCATGTCATGTTTTACTTGGCCGACCTTGGCAGTATGATAGTGATACTACTCATCATGGGAGAAACAATAGGTACACTACAAGAAAAAATCTCAACAACGAAGGGAAAAATGGTCCCTAAAAGTTATATTCTGGTCCCTAAAAGGCAATAGAGACCACAAAATATGGTTGCCACCCCGTCCCTATAGCCTCCATCGCTAATGGTCATTGAGGATGAGAAACAATAGCTAGTCCTTAAATTGTTTGTGCGACCAACATTAAACTGGTCCTTAACATGGTTTTAGAGACAGTATTTACTGGTCCCGAATTAAAAAGATTTGACGACCATTAAAAATATTGTCCTAGAAATACTTTTAGAGACTAGATTATTGGTCCTTATATATTTGACCAATTGGTGTACTAAAGATTTTCAAACTGGTCCTAAAACACAATTTATATCATGCTTCTGAATTTCCTATTTTTTAAATTATAATACAATTTAAAAGGAAAAATCAAATGCATATATCCAAAATACCATAATCTTCTTTCATATATATATATATATATATATATATATATACACCCCATAATACACCAGTCATTTCATTGTTCACACAACTACTACTTTACAAAAATAAATAAAAAACTAACATCATCTATCAAATAATATTAATGTAGAGGATGTCTTGTTGGCTCATCCAATTTCCTAGGCTCTTTGCATTCCAGAATCAAAAGTAAATAGTTCGTATGACTGAAATGTTTCAGGTTAAACAACCACTTCGAGCAATTTCAGGTCCAATTTTTGTTAAGCTCATGAGGATAGCTAATCTTCACGTGGCTTCCGACCTGTTAAGAGTGGAGAAAACTTCATATTTGTTTAGTGCAAGGACAAGCAATTCACAAAGTCTAGGCAATGTACAAAAGCCTAGCATCATCTATTACGCAGATCGTGATTACAAGGCTAGCAATGTATTGACGAAGCGCAGTAGTTTAATGCACCTGCAATGGTCAAGTACATAAACAATTGACCAATGTTTGCTGAATTAAATTTTAAGATCAAGAGAGCTAATCTTTTAACAACCAAGATGATACACAAGCATATTTATTCCAAATGATTTATGTAGAACGCAAAGTCTCAATTTCAACATTAATTGAGCTAATGGAAAGTGGTAGATGTCCAGTTTTCATAGCATAAAGAGTAACATATTTATAACAAAATATGACATGTTCAACCTGGTACAATTTTATAAGTTGCTATAATTTACCAAACTACCGAACAATAGGGTATCTCAGAGTGAAATAATATTAATAAAATTGTCTTTATTAAAGTGACAATGAGACATTTTCAAGAATCAAGTTCACCATATACATTCGACACATTTACTTAAGTGAAGTAAATAGTTTTTAAAAGAAATGCATATAAGAAATATGATCTGGAAAAGTATGATGAGATCTAAAATAAATAACAACATGCTTAGTGTGATCACACGAGTGTGCTTTGGAAAAAGTGAGGCGTACACGGAACACCACCATCTTGTGTGAGGTAAAGAGGTTGTTTCTGATATGAACATATATAGAACATTTTAACAAAAACATATGAGTACTTTCAAAAGTTCAACACTTATAATTTGTAGAATAACAAGTCACTAAAATAAACACAACACAATGGCTGAGACAAAATAATGATTCCTATTAACTTCAATGTTTCCTTAAAACCAATTTTTCCCAATGAATGAACCACAATGCACATGTTGATATGCTCCGAGCCACCTCATGGTGATCCAGGACTAGTTTACTTGTGTAAATCTTGTGTTTGGTCAGAGACGTGTGTATATATAAAACTTTGATTTCTAAGTAATTGTTTCAGGACTAACCTACTGGATCTGATTGTGCTTACTCAGGAAATGCTCAGCTTTCCACCAGTGCTTACTACACTCATATTTGCTAGTTGATTCTTAAAAGTAATAACTCGACCTTGAAGCAAATTTAATCTGCCTGAAAAATTAATAACTAGAATAGCTAAAGTTTTTAAAGAAGTTCCTAATAAATTAATTAAAGTTACTAATATGATCATCTCTAGGATCTGAAATCGAAGAAGCATACATTTCCCACTCTAACTCTACTCATGGAGGGAAAAGTAACAATAAGTTACTTATAGTTAGAATCAACATGATGTAGTCAAGCAGGGAATAGTATTCACATTTCACATGCTCTAGATTTAACCAACACCAAGTCCACATCCACATCACATAACTATTCTAGATTCTCTTTTCCACCTTAAACCATTCACCTCACAATTAGTAAATATGCAGTGTGAAGCTAACAAAGAGAAAACTATACCTATTTGGTAGTTTCTCTAAAAGATTTTCAATTCAAATTTTCATTCCCCTACTTATAATAGTTCTTTTACATATTAACATCCCTTTGAAATATCAACATCAACTAATCATGATTCTATCTCTCACAAAGGACATCATAGGTTCTTTTCCCATTCATCTTTCTCACATTCCACAAATTTGTGTTATCCATTAGTTCATATCATGCACTTGCAATTCCATAATGGTAAACACAACACAAACAAAAAGAACATAGATGTACTCTTTGAATATGTTAGTTGTTTCATAGAGTTAACAATAATAAGCACAATGACTACTACAATATCTTTAATGACAACTGGATATACGTTTTCTCGACATATAAGTAAGTTTCATCGATAGCACAATTATATGAGATTAGCCAAACTAGATCATATATATCAAGGGCCATAGGCCTATATCAACCATATCAAAATATTTTCCCATTATTAAGAAATATGAACACACAAACATGCAAACACTATACAGATGACTGTCAAACTGATAAATTAGTTGGAGATTATTCATTTCAATCACTATTTATGTATTATATCACAACTAGAAATTATCAGTTAGAAATTAGCCTAAAACAATAAATTCTTAACACCATCTTTCAGGACCATTAAAATATCCTTTTAAAATGTACAGACCTTCAGAGATATGGCTTTGAATCCTTCCAAGTTGGCCATATTTATTCTTTTACTTCCAAATACTTATATACCCTATACTTAACAACTCATATGGTTCTCCCCAATAAGCCACTACCTTGACCAATAATCAGAACCACAAATTTACCATAGATTACAATAAAGGGAAACAAATACTTTATACTATAAAGCTTCTGTAAAAATAGTAATGCATACCCTTAGAGATAAACTTTCATTATTATGAAAAAAATCCATGAATCGGATCTAAAAATGATTTTCCACTTCTTATAAGCATTTAATCAAATACGCTAATGTAAATTAGTGCTCACCATAGTGGAACGAAGAGGTGAATAGAGGTAAAACTCAGTTTTTTCCATTTTGTTAAATTGCGGATGCAATGTTGTGTCTTCATTTGACAATATATTCTAAAAATATCAAAGATTTGGGGATTCCTTCCAAAAAGAAGAACCACAAATAGGATCCGTTAGTGGAGTGGTGAATATGGGTAAAGAGAAATCTAAGCTTGCAGATTAGGTTTTGATGGAAAAGGATATGCATCGCTGCTCAGAAATTTAGATGCATTAAAGAGTTTCTTGCGATGTAGTAGATGTATCAAATTTAGGGGTTTTCAATTTTTACCCTTATTTTATTTTTTTAAAAGAAAAAATTTATAATAGGGCCTTATGTCGGGTCACTTTAGAGATTTAGGACTAGATATTTATTAATTTAGGGAAGAATATTATGACCCTTCCTTAATTAATTAGAAATTAAGCACCAGCGAAAATCTTGTCTTTACAGTGTACTTTCAAGGACTATTTTTTTAACCAGTCTTTATAATTTGGTCCTTAAAGAGACATTTTCTTGTAGTGGTATAGTCTTCTGTATAATGGTAAGAAGTATACTCTTGCACCATCATCTCCTTCTCAAGTGTTTGAAGATAAAAAATGATTGAGGGAAACAATGGGAAAACAAAAGGGAGAGGTAAAAAGTGAGCTTGAGGGAAAAGAAAAAGGCCAAGAGATAGAAAAAAAGAGAGATGGCCGAGAGAAAGAGAGAGAGGGCAGCGATCTAAGTAAAGAGGTAAAAAAGGGTGTGAGTCAAAAAAATAAAATGTTTTGATGAGAGGAAAGAGGCTAAGGAAAAGAAAAATGAGAGCCTTTATATAAAAGCCAAGGAGTGTTTGAATGCAAGGAGAGAGGGGCTGCCCATAATACTACTTACTTACAAAGAAGTATTGATTAATTTTGAACAACTAACTCCTTCTTTGCCAAATAGTGTTTCTTCTCTTTTGTAGAATTTTGAAGATGTTTTTCCTGATGACACTCCAAAGGGATTGCCACCTTTGAGAGGGATTGAGCACCAAATAGACTTTGTGCCTGGGTCTCAACTTCCTAATAGGCCTGCCTATAGGAGCAATCCTGAAGAGACCAAAGAATTACAAAGGCAAGTTGAAGAATTGCTTGAAAAGGGATTTGTTCGAGAGAGTATGAGCCCATGCTCTGTTCCAGTCCTATTGGTCCCCAAAAAGGATGGAACATGGAGGATGTGTGTAGATTGTCGAGCCATCAACAGGATAACGATAAAGTATCACCATCCTATCCCTCGTCTTGATGACATGTTGGACCAACTGTATGGTTCCAAAATCTTTTCTAAAATTGATCTAAAGAGTGGTTACCATCAGATTCGTATGAATCCTGGAGATGAATGAAAAACTGCTTTTAAGACCAAATATGTACTTTATGAGTGGTTAGTTATGCCATTTGTATGAGACTAATGAATCATGTTTTTAAAGATTTCCATGGACAATTTATTGTGGTGTATTTTGATGACATCTTGATCTTTTCTCAAAATCTGGATGAACACCTAGAGCACTTAAAACACGTTTTTGAAGTTCTTAGAAATCAGCGCTTATTTGCTAATCTCAAAAAGTGTACTTTTTGTGTGGATCGTGTGGTTTTCTTAGGTTTTGTGGTCAGTTCTAAGGGAGTTGAAGTAGATGATGAGAAAATCAAGGCAATAAAAGAATGGCCTAAACCTAATAGTGTAACTGAAGTTAGGAGTTTTCATGGACTTGCTAGTTTTTATAGGAGGTTTGTGCGAGACTTTAGCACCATTGCTGCTCCTTTAACTGAAGTTATTAAAAAGGATAAGGTTTTTACATAGGGAAAGGAACAAGAGGATGCATTTAAAATGCTGAAAGATAAATTGTGTTCTGCTTCTCTTTTGCAATTGCCTGATTTTTCTAAGTCTTTCGAAGTTGAGTGTGATGCCTCTGGTAAGGGCATAGGTGCAGTTTTGATGCAAGACTCCAAGCCAATTGCCTACTTTAGTGAAAAGCTAAGTGGAGCAACATTGAACTACTCAACTTATGATAAGGAGCTATATGCCTTGGTAAGGGCGTTAGCTACATGGCAGCACTACTTGTGGCCTCGAGAATTCGTGGTCAAGACTGATCATGAGTCATTAAAATACTTGAAGAGCCAAGGTAAACTTAGTTGTAGGCATGCTAAATGGGTAGAGTTTATTGAAACTTTTCCTTATGTAATTGCTTACAAACAAGGAGAATGTGGTTGCTGATGCACTCTCAAGAAGGTATGTTTTGATCTCTACTCTTACTTCAAATTTGTTGGGTTTTGACCAAATCAAGTTCCTCTATGCTAATGATTTTGATTTTGGTGAGATTTTTGCTGAATGTAAGTTAGGTCCTTTTGAGAAATTTAATCTTCAAGATGAATTTCTATTCAAGGAAAATTAATTATGCGTTCCTAACTGCTCGTTGCGTGAACTATTTGTTAGGGAAGCACATTGTGGAGGGGTAATGGGACATTTTGGCGTACCCAAAACACTGGAAATACTTTATGAACATTTTTATTGGCCTAGCATGAGAAAGGATGTTCAAAAAGTGTGTTCTTAGTGTCTTGAATGTAAACAGGCTAAGTCTAGAACATTGCCGCATGGTCTTTATACTCCTTTACCTGTTTCTAATTTCCCTTGGATTGATATTTCTATGGATTTCATATTGGGGCTGCCAAGGACTAAGTATGGTAAGGATAGTATATTTGTGGTAGTAGATAGATTTTCTAAAATGGCTCGATTTATCCCATGTAAAAAGACTAATGATGCATCTCATGTGGTTGACTTGTTTGTAAAGGAAGTGGTTAAATTGCATGGAATACCTAGAACTATTGTTTAGTGATAGGGATGCCAAGTTCTTAAGTCACTTTTGGAGAATTCTTTGGGGAAAGTTGGGAACTAAATTGCTATTTTCTACATCTTGTCACTGACAAATGGACGGGCAAACAGAAGTGGTTAATAGAACTTTAGGGAACATGTTGAGGGCTGTTTTGAAAGGAAAGTTGACTTCTTGGGAAGATTACTTACCTATTGTAGAATTTGCTTATAATAGGACCTTCCATTCTTCTACTGGTAAGACTCCTTTTGAAGTTGTATATGGATTCAACCCCCTTACCCCCCCTTGAATTATTGCCTTTGCCTACTAATGATTTTGCTAATCTTGATGGTAAGAAGAAGGCTGATATGACGAAGAAAATTCATGAACAAACAAGGCTTGCAATTGAAAAGAAGAATAAGGAAGTTGCATTGCGAAGGAATAAGGTAGAAAATATGTTGTTTTTAAACCTGGTGACTTGGTTTGGGTGCATCTGAGAAAGGAAAGATTTCCTTCCAACAGAAAGACCAAACTAGATCCTAGAGTAAGTGGGCCATACAAAGTCCTTGAAAGGATTGGAGACAATGCTTATAAACTTGATCTTCCTAGTGTGTTCCAAGTTAGTGCTACTTTTAATGTTTCTGATCTTTCCCATTTTGATGCAGATTTGAATTCGAGGACGAATTCTCTTCAAGAAGAGGAGAATGATAGCATCCAAGGAAGCTCTACTCCATTGAAGGAAAAGGATGAAGCTTTAGAAACTCCAAGGAGGCCTGTAACAAGATCTCAAACCAAGGAGTTCAATGATAAGCTCAACGAACTTCAATTGCTGATCCAAAAGTGTCTTATTGGGGAAGAAGAGCTCAAGCCCAAGGGAGAGGAATTGTCCAAATGCTACAATTATTTGGTAGCCCAAATTCAAGCCTAAAATGAGGAATTTTAAGGTCCAATTTCGTGCAAATAAGGTCAAGAAGAGTCCAAGAATCAGCCACAACAAGAGTTGCTTTCTGCCCCGGTTTTGGGAAAAGACTAGTCAAACTTTCCAAGATTGTCAAGATTCTTTTCCTAGTTGGGATTTACCTTATTTATTTATTTATTTATTTATTTATATATAGGTTATTAATATTTTCCTTAGTCTATTTGTGATCTCATTAACCTTGCTGTTATCACCAACCGTGGGGAAGAACCAATTTGGTGACAGGACTGGGTAGTCGGTGAATCGTTGAATGACTCCGCAATGCCAACCTTGATCACCCAAAGTTACATGACCTGGAGGACTGATGACCAATGCAAAGCGGCGATGGAAGAGAGCAAAGGGCGGATCGCTGAACCACTCGATGAGGCGCGACTTATTCCGCTAAAGGGACTTTCAGGCCAAAAAGTGGGAAACAATAAATTGGAATTTAAAAAGAGTTTTGATAATAAAAAAAAAGTTTGAGAGTTAAAGTTTTCTCTTAGTTTTTCGGTTCCTATTGTAAATTTTGAGGATTTCTAAGTTTAATTTTGAGGATTTGTAAGTGGGTTTTTGAGCTTAATCACATTGGAGCATTGTAAAGGCTTGGAGACTCTTACCTAACTAATGGCTACTCTAGTTGGTAATTATTTTTATCTTTTTATGATGTTTAGGTAAAAGCCCAATTCTTGGGGTGTGATCATGTGATTATGGGCTGAATTAGCTTATGAGTATTGTTATCTACTGATTTAAATTCTTAATTGAAGTAGGTTTAATCGATAGCTATTTTTTAATCTATGAATTATAGTTGCAAATGCATTTCTATCTTAGAGTTCTAGGCTTGCTTGAGAAAGAGGTTTTAGAACCAAAGTTTTCGATTAATGATTGTAGTTATTGGGTTGATATGGGTTCAGGTCGAGAGAGTGAATCCTTAACCCAATTCTACCTATCTAGCTCGAGAGAGTACATGAATTAAAGTTGTGGGATGTTTCTATTAATAAGCTTGTTGATGTTCAAGAGAAAACACTTGAACCGTAGTAGTTGTTCGAGAGAAAGCTATTACACCTATAGTCTAGCCTACACACTGATGTTTAGCTATTCGTTAGTAATTTCAATTACCCATATAGTGAAATTAGCCTATAATCGATTTCATCCCGAGAATTCCTCTCTATATTGTTATTTTCTCTGTTTTTTTATTGTGTTGTAGCTGATAATTGTCAATCCAAACCCCCATCTTACATTTGTTGTCAAACCGATAGAATTGTTTATACACTTTCAATAATGTATATTCCTATAACCGATTAGGCCACTTTCATAACTTCATAACTGAATTTTGAACACGTACCGCTCCCTATGGGTTCGACCCCAACTCTTCGTTGGGTTTTATACTAGTTAACGATCGTCTACACCTAGAATCGGATGTGGTGTATTTAGCATCAATAAAAAATGGTGCCGCTGCCGGGGAGTGGTGTTGTTTAGAATTCTATTATCGAAGTTGAATTGTGATCTTTTTGTGTTATAGTTGAGTCGACTTACTTTGTTTTGTGTTTGTGTTGGCTGTGTTGAACAAAAGAAGAAATGTGCGTGAATGGGAGCAATGGTAGCTAAGTTGACCACCAAGACGATATAGGGAATTTGAACGATGTTAACGAGACTATCCAATTGGGTGGTGTCGGGGCTATACGTCTACCTCATGCTGAAGGGAACACTATTTTTCATGTCACTAGCACAATGCTTCAGCTCTTCCAAATGAAAGGATTGTTTGAAGGGCTGACTCATGAGGATCCCCATGAGCACATTCGGAATTTCATCGACGTTTATGGATCATTTTTGTTCAAGAATATCTCTTAAGAATCGGTTTGTCTTCGATTATTTCCATTCTCTTTGATGGGAGAAGCTACAAAGTGGCTAGCTGATCTCCCGAGAAATTCCATTACCACTTGCGATGAGCGAACCATATCTTTCTATGTGCGATACTTTCTCCTGTCAAAAATGATGACGTGAGAGATAGTGTTCAAGGTTTTAAACGTGAGAGATAGTGTTTAAGACGTGAGAGATAGTGTTCAAGGTTTTAAACGGTTGGAAGGTGAGCCAATCCATGAGGGAGATAGTATTCAAGGTTTTAAATGGTTGGAAGGTGAGCCAATCCATGAGGCGTGGCTGAGATTTTAGAAGTTGGTAGTCCGACTCACAAACTCCCCCAACAACGTCTTGTTGCAATACTTTTATTGGAGTCTTGACTCGATAAATAAAGAGGTTGCTGATCAACTTGTTCCCGGAGGTATAATGCAGCAACCTTATGAGGCTTCATCTCATCTCCTTGATGGTATGACCAAGATCAATATAGCATGGTACACTCGTGAAGACCAAGTGTCTTCTCTCAATTTTAGGATGACAAAAGAGCAGATCGAGAAGGATCAAGAAAGAGACCAAAATATGGCAAAAATGATGACCCAGCTGGACTTATTGTCGAAAAATGTGATGGGTAGTGGGTTGAAGAGTGTGAATGTTGTGGGTATTAGTGGAGCAAACCCCGGTGAGGCACATTTTGAGGCATTGTATAATTAGGAAGTGAACTTTCTTGCAAATAAAAGAGGAGGTTTTCGTTCAAACTACCCAAGGCTGGGTGGAAATTCGGGTTGGAATAAAGATGATGGATGGAGAGATCGTGATAGAGAATGGTGTGATCGTAATGCTACTTGGAAGGAAAGAGAGGGTGACAAGGACAGATACATCCCACCTCATAAGCGTCAAAAACCTAAGGAACAAAGGGATGACTAGGAAAATGTCTGTATGGAAGACATGCTTTCACGCATTCTCCATAAGGTTGAAGGATCGGATAAATTTTTAAAGGAAATGAAAGAGAACATATCTACACTTAATCAGACACTCACCTTACATTCGATGTCAATCAAGAAATTGGAAACACAAATGGGTCAAATTTCATCTCATTTGAACCCAAGGCCAAAAGGGGGCCTGCCAAGTGATACCTTGGCCAACCCGAAGAATGATCCTTCAAAGCATGTCCACATCATGCCATGACGTTAGCTAAGGCACTTCTTCGGAGGCAACCCAAGGTTTATTTCTTTTATTTCGCTTGTTTGAATAATGGGTATTGAATGTGCTGGTTGAAAAGTCAGAATTTTAAGAAAATGGTAATTAGGTGAGCTAAAAGTCCATTCGACAACACGCCGAACAGGTCAACGGGTCCGATTTGGACCGACGTTTGAACCACCCAGCTTGATGGGGAATTCTGTAAAACTCGGCGAGCCAAAAGCTCAATCAGCGACTCGCAGAATAGGTCGGCGAGCCCAACTTTCCCGCCATTTGAACCCCCCAAATGGCTGAAAGGTTTTAAAGGCCAAATGGTTTAAATTTAAAAACTCCTTTCATTTTCCTACTTTTAACTCCCGCATTCTCTCATCCGATATTAGATCTTTCATATTTTTGTACTTTTATCTTCGTGTTACTTGGGATATTTGCTCTAGATTGATTTTGGATTTCTTTGCCGCCTAGCATTTCAATTTTTTTAGCATTAAAGGTTTGTTTTCCGAACCCTGAACTTAATTGTTGGTTGAAATCAAATGCTTTTGATAAATTGTTGTTGAATATCATTAGGTAGTGTAGTTTGATCATCGTATGATTGTTGGATTAGCCATATTTGAATAAAAGTAATTAATTAGCTTTAAATCATAATATCTCGTGTCATTACTTGTTGAAATTGAGTTGAATTGTTGGGGTGTGTTGAATAGTTGTTGGATAGAGTGGGGTGAAGCTTGAGTAACCCCAGATTGGGTTAATTGTCGTAGATTTCCCAATGATGGAGCGGTTGACGTCATTCTTAAGGGCAAAAGACGTCACTTGGCCAATTTTAGCCAAATCGGGGGAAGTCTGAGTACCCCGAGGGCATGGGTAGTATATGTCTTGCTTTAATTTCATAATGTAAGTGTTTGATTGTGTTGTGGGGTTGATTTTGAAGAAAGGGGTGAAAAACTGGCACGAAGGGCAATTTGGCGACTTGGGTCAAGCTCGCTGAATGGTTCGGTGGTTCACCTAAGTCCCCCCTAGATTTCCCTTTATTTCTCTATTTTGTGGGTTTAACTGCTGTAACTTTTGGCGATATGCATGTGCTCACCGAGTTCACTCGGCCACTCACCGAAAGTATCTTTTGATCTCCCATTTGCACCCCTTTCCCTAAAATTAATATGTAACTTTTGGCGAGCTACTTCTAGATCGCCGAATGATGTCGGCGATCTACTGAAAGGCTCTAGACATCACCGACTAGCTTAGAATTTGGGAAAATTTTTGCACTGTAACTTTCAACGAGCTCGACCTGGCTCGCCAAAGTGGTTCGGCGACTCGCTGACCGATTCAGTGAGTCTTCCTGCAACTTCTTTTCTGAAATTTTTCTTGACTTATTTTAACGTTTTCTACATTGTTCTGCAGGAATGGCTAGACCCAAAGTCGCTGGTAGAGACATATCGCTGCGAAAACGGACATACGGAGTTATGATAAACGAGGAGGCAGTTGCTTCCAAAGTAAAGGCTAAGAAACTACCTCCAATGGGAGGTAAAGGCAAGGGCAAAGTGCCCGTGATTGTGACGCCAGAAGAGGCTAGTTCAAACAGTGAGGGTGTCTACGAGACACACCTCACTACCTTCGACAGTGAAGGTAACTCACAAAGCGATTCTCAGGCTTCCATCTCTGAGCCGGAGGAGCTACGCTCCAAATCGATGAACGATCCGTCTAGGATCCCAGTGCCTCCAACTCCTACCCCTCCAGCTTCAGCTCCAGTGCCTCCTCCAGCATAGACAGTAGTGTAGGCACCACCTATTCAGGGTTCTCCTCGCCAGTCACTCAACCGACTAAAGGCCGAGGGTTTAAGAACCATTCTAGAGGATAAGAGATTGTCCACAGATGGTGTGCTGGACAGGCATCCAGAGGTGTGGAACACTATCAAGTTCTACAAGTTCGAGATCTTCACTAAACCCCGAGGGCCCTACATTCCAACTTGGGTCTGGGAGTTCTATTCAGCCTGTGGTGAGCTATTACCGAAGGGGAAGAAGAAGGCTAGTGCTTTCAAGTCAGTAGATTTTGTGATGGTTCGCGGCAAGAAGGTTAAATGTCGTTATTCAGACATCAATGAGGTACTGGGGTGCTTGTAGACATGTAATTTTTCACCGAACTTAAGGTATTACACCATTTTTAGTACATAAATATTGCTTTTATATATAAACTAGATATTTTTCTTTTATCTTATTTTAGTAAGTTTATTTTAAACGATTTGAAAATAACAAAAAAAATATGTTTTGTTGTTATTTTTAGTTTAATAAATAAGTTAGTATTTCTTATTTATAATTTATTATTAGCTACTCATTTTTTGTTTGTTTAAAAATATTATATTATAGTATATTATATTATATTATATTATAATAATTATAATAACTTACCTCCCTCACATCTTCCCACTACCCCAATCCACCTCCATTACCCTCACCCCTACTTCACCATATTACCCCCACTCCACTCACTTTAACCACACTTCCCTCCCCATTTTTTTTATACAACACAACACACACATACACTACTATATGAACACCCACACACTACACATACAGATGAGGAAGAGAAAAAAGAAAAAAAGAGATCAGCAACCAAAAAAATACATACACACGCACAACAAATCAAAGAAAAATCAGCAACAAACCCCCGTATATACCAAAAAACTATCCAAAACACACACACACAACCTTCTTGGAAAAAAAACCACAACATACAATCACATACTCAAATACTAACGCAGCAACATCCAAACACTTTAATTCACTTCGAACTACTACGACATATAGAAACAAAAATACAACACACATTCACATCAAAAAATGATTTGTGAGCATTCTAATCGAGCTTCGATCAAGATTTTGTGGTTCTTATTTCTTCATTTAAGGTTCAACTTTACCTTATCTCTTTAATTTATTTATGGAATTTGACGTAATTATGTGATAAGTTTTTTGGTACACTTTTGTTTTATTCGTAATTTGATTAAAATGAAGAATGTGTTAAGTGTTATATCTCTTTAATGAATGGAAGTATTTTTATTTGGTGGTTATTTTTATTTATTTATTTTTATTCATTAGTTGTGATCACTTAAAATGAATGGATCATAACTGTTCTTGTCTTGATTTAGATAATAATGATAAAGTAGTTATAGTTAGGCTAAAAATAAATAAATAAATAAATTCTTGTGGTTTTAGTTTATCAAACAAAAAATGAGATTTATTTTTTACAATTCGTTACTGTTTTGTTTGATTAGAAAGTGTATGCTTAATCTTGACGTTAATTTCAAAGTAATAAAAGTATAAAATATAAAATAAAAGGATATATAAATGATGTCAGAATTATATATCGTATCCTCAATATTTAGATTTATTTTACTTTACTTGGCTTTATGTATAAAGGAAAAATATTAGTTTTATATTGATTAGACAAAATTTTGGACACATTAAAAAGGAAATTGTTTTAATTAAGAATGTGATTACACAACTTTTTTGAAACATTTAAAACAAATTCAAGGATGTGGTAACACACCTTGGTAAACTTATTCTCGTAAATATTTTATTTTGTTAGAATCAAGATGTGAGACATAAAGTATTAGGTAACGCACTCAACAGAATAAAGCAGTTATGATTCGAAGCTATTAAATGTCAAAACCGAGAATGCGATTAGGCATCTAGGTTAAGACCAAATAAAAGTTCAACGATAAAATTGCGAACAAGTCATGGCCTGAAATAATATATCCAAAAAATATTTTAAACTATAAGTCAATAAAAGCGACCGTGCTAGAACCACGGGACTCGAGGGATGCCTAATACCTTCCCCTCGGTCAACAAAATTCCTTACCCAAACTTTTGTTTTGGCAGACCAAATATAAAGAGTCATTTCCTATTGATTGGGGGTTCAAAAGGTGACTTGGAACACCTAACTCAATTTCAAGTGGCGACTCTGAAAAGAAAAAAATAAAATAATCTCTAATAAATACCGTCACTTAGATTTGAAAAACCCTTTCCGCCGTGTCGAAAAGGGGTGTGACATCTTTGGCGACTCAGTTGAGGAATAACAAGAATTCAAACTTTGTTATATTGACATTTACATGATTTTATTACTTATTTTGGATATATTGCGTATCAAGGCCTAATGTGTTGCTTGCTGCTCATTTATTGCTTTTTATATTATTGAACTATACTGAATTATTTTCTCTCGCGCACACCTTATGAGTCTCTGAAAACACTTCAGACACATTCACAGGAATGTAGTTATGCATCCTACTTTCTCTTGAGATAAAGTTGTAGTGTCTTGACACCTAGTGAAGGATTTTAGTCTCACATGTTAGGCGAGGTTGGACCAGGAATGAAGTCGAAATAGCGTCATTACCGATAAGTTGCCCTTCCCTGGCCCGAGTTGTCCACTTGGGTAAACCAGTCTAGACACTAAAACCTATTAAAGTTGATATACAGACATGATTATCTCTAGTAGGCTCCGCTTATTTGCATCATTTGCATTTGATTTAGTGGGACTTGATATAGGGGTTGTTTTTGTCTAGGACATGTACCCCTATCATATTTAACCATTTAGATAATTTTTTGTATTACATGAAAATGCATTTATTTAGAAAGTCTTGACAAGTTGATCCATTTTAGTGCGATTAGTGAAATGAGATAAAATGTTATATTTCTTCTTTTAGAAGTTATTATACTTTTTTTTTTTAACAAATGAAATGAAATATTTTTCACTACTTAACAAAAATTACACTAAAAAAATTAAATTATTTTTAGTTTTTTTTGTACATTTAAAAGAAATCAAAAGATTTTTCTTTCATAATTCTTTGGAAAATAATGCATTTGTCAAGTCAAAGTCAATATCTTACAGTTTTTTTACTGTCCAATCTGGACGAACTACGCACACCTCATTCTAATCTCAATGAGATAAATAGGCAACTCTCTTTGGTTCGGTGATCTTTATTCAAAAAAATTTTAAAAAAAGTCATTTTTTCAAAAATTCAAAAATAAGTGTTTCTTAATTTTCTTTTAATAATTCAAAAAAAAAACTAAAGGATTTTATCTCAAAGCACTAAAAAAAACTTAGTTATTGAGTTTTAGAAAAAATATGCAAAGATCTTATTCATGTTCTCGAGCATGTTACGTACACAATTCCAAATAGATTTAATCAATGCATTATCAAATCATTTTTTTATAAAAAAAAATTAATAATTAAGAAATGTCTAACCCTGACAAACTTTATCGTCCATGCACACAGTTAAATTAAGGTGGTTGGTTTGTGGTTAAGCTGACATCTCATCTCTACTATACAAGAATAAAAGGGAAAAAGAAAATGACCCACAAAGAAGGAAATGAGTCAGAGAATGATGAGGTTGAAAATCAGATGGTTTCGCAAGAAACAATGTCAATAAAAGAAGTATAGATGTTAAGACAGCAAATGACGGAAATGTACGAAGCTTTGATGAATGGACAAGCTCCACCATCTTCTATCTAAATACAAATATATCACCCCTATCTGAGTGTCGACAACTGATCCCATTTATTCACCTGGATTTGTCCCCTATGCTAACACATCCAATGCCGCTGGAACTTCTATGGTGCACCCTTTGAATACGTCTATGATGAGTATTAATCCACTCTTCATGCCAATTGCACCGACTAATACAGTCCTACAACCCATAATGGAGCCAAAATATAACAATGATCCTCCACCCAAACTTCAATATGATCGAGATTATACTCCTGAATTGACTTTTAAAATTCTAGGCTCTTACCCTCACACTCATCAGTATAGTTTTCCTGTTGAAGTTGAAAAAGTTGTAAGTTGTTAAGAACGAGAAACATGAAGGAATGTCTAGAAAAATGAAGAGTTTGGAACATAGTGTAAGAGATATGCAACGATTAGGAGGTCACAGAAGTGTTTCATTTAATGATTTGTGCATGTTTCCCACGTTCATCTACCCATCAGTTTTAAAACTCCAAAATTCAAAAAATATGATGGACATGGAGATCATGTAGCTCATTTAAAGAGATATTGTAATCAACTGATAGGGGCTGGAAGCAAAAAATAATTACTCATGACTTATTTTGGGGAAAGTTTGATGGGAATTTCCTCATAATGGTTCATAGATCAAGATACTTCTAACTGGCATACATGGGATGATTTGGCTCGGTGTTTTGTTCAAAAATTTCAATATAACATTGACATAGTTCCAAATCGTACCTCACTTGCCAACATGAGGAGAAAGACGACCATTTTTTTTTGTGAATATGCAATTAGGTGGAGGGAGCAAGCTACTAGGGTTAAGCCACCAATGAAAGAGTAAAAAATGATTGATGTTTTTCTACAAGCGCAATAACCCGACTATTTTCATTATTTACTTTTTGTTGTTGGAACAACATTCGCCGAAGTTATTAAGATTGGTGAAATGGTGGAAAATGATATCAAGTCTGGAAAGATTGTAAGTCAAACTGCCTTGAAAGCCACAACACAAGTGATTAAAAATGGATCGGGAAACCTTGGTGGAAAGAAAATGAAGGATGATGTAGCAAATGTTATGTCAGACACACAAAAAAGTCCAAGGGGTCCATTTTATGAATATGCACCACCTCAATTCCATCACTATGTACCCATGTAGGACACACAATACTCCATTGTCCCACCTCAATACGCAGTCTATAATGCACAACCATATGCACATCAGTCAAACTATCCTCAATGGCGAGAACCAACAAATCAAAATGTTCGTCCTTGTTCTCAAAATCTTTGAGCACCTTATAATCCCCGTCCACGATAGGGATTTGAAGGAGGTCAAAGATCTATGAACAATTTCACACCAATTGGAGAGTATTACAAATGTGTATTTGAGAAATTGAAACGTTTGAATATGATAGAGCCAATTCCTCAAAATTACGTAGATCCACATGCAAAAGGTTTCAATCCTACAATATAGGGTGCATACCATTCTGATGCTCCTGGGCGCAGTACTGAAGATTGTCAAAATTTAAGAAGAAAGGTTGAAGAGATTATTCAAACAAAGATGATTGTGATTCAAAATGATGACTCCCCAAATGTTACTAAGAATCCTCTACCGACGCATAGTATGTACACTTTATCGAGATGATATGTGATGACAAAGAACATGACAATTCTGAAGAAAAGACAATTGAAATTGGTGGACTTTTTACGATGGCTAATGTGCAAAGCAGTGGCTAATAAGTCAAGCTTGGTGATTGGGAGACACTTTTCTTTTCTCTAAAAAGAGTGTATGGATAGTTTATTTTGTCATCATTTCTGCTATGCAATTCTTTTTTATTTTATTTTAGTAAGTCAGGCATTTCTATCATTTCTCTCAAGTGTTTGTTTGTTGAGTCTTGTCGTAGTTTGGGTTATTATAGAGTTGTAACCTAAAATTTAGTTTGGTGTCTTGTCATCAAGTCTTTTTTATCTTAATATAATCTTTATTATTTGTCACTTTGACCCGTTCTATTTGGCTTTCCATATATACATATCTTTTCAATTCAATTTTTGTGACATGATATGCAAGAGGATTTGGCTTAAGATTATATCTAGTCATGGAATGAATACACCATAGAAGTCAAAAAAGAAATACATTCGAGGAAATGAATATATGACTTAAACACCTTGATACGTCCTTTAGTATAAAAAATGGTTAAAAGAATAAATTTCATTTAAATTGACGTATGTCATTTGTTGTCAAGAGGGTATTACTCAAATGGAGATTTCAAGCTGACAAATATGGAACAAAATGATATACATATCCATTAATGCATACATTGCAAAGAGATAATGTATGATTTTCACTTCACATCTTAAAGGGCATGCTTGTATCTGACATTTTTAATAATTGATATGACGAAGACATTTCATTCTACTATCCAAACACCATATAATCATTTGCTACCCCTTTTGAGCCTTAATTTTTTTCTGTTTCATACCCCCTCTTTTGAAATCAAAATACAGTAAAAAAAAGAGTCTAAAATAAAAAAAATAAAAATGGAAAAAAAAGTCACAAAAAAGAATCAAGAAAAAAAAGTGAAAAAAAGGGTTGAAAAAAATCAATAACAACAAAAGAACAAACTTCATAAACTATGTTTGACCAGATTCTTACTTTGACAAGATACGTAGGCTGCCTATTTTAAGGTTCGGTCAACCAAGAAAAGAAATCTAAAAGGTCCTCATCACAAAAACTGGCGTAATAATAAAAATATTTTTTATTTTATTTTATTTTATTTTGTTTATTTATTTATTTTGCAAAATAGAGTCGATTCCAAAAGTTGTAAGTCTTAACCCTGTTACCGTATTATCTTTGAGCATTCATGTCAATCCTTTCATTGTCACCCTATCCAAAAGCCACATTACAATCCAAATAAATACCTTCTGATCAATTTTTAACAATGACAAGTCAAGGAAGCTTTCATTATCTTATAAGGAAAACGTCATGTCCCTCCCATAAGGAGTTCAAAATGAGGTAGTCTTATCGATAAAAATCTTTGAAACCACTATAAGACATCATTGTGTTGAGAGAAAGTGAAAAATGAGAGTCTTATTGGTGAAAACCCTCAGGGCACTATAAGACGATGGTGAGTAAGAGACATACGAAATGAGAGAGATTGTTGCTTAAAAACCTTTCGAGACCCTCAAGTCGAATGTGAAACATGTATCTAGTGCAAAAAAAAAAGGATTATAAAAGTCTGAATTCGAAAGACTGAAAGTTTGACAAAGATAAAGTTTAGATTGATTGGACAAATCAAGCCATTTAATCTCACATGCATGTCGTGTTCATTAGAATTGACCACCACTCTCAAAGGAGTCCCTTTTTATTTTCATTTTCATTTTCTATCAAAAGGGTCAAATATATTTTTTTATTATTATTTTTTTATCTTATCGCCCAATTCGGTTTGCATTTTTTTCCCTTGAGTTAGTCTTCATTAAAGCAAGCAGAAAATGATTTCGAAATTGCTACCATCTCTTCAATTACACAAAGCAAAGTTTGGTTAGCACATCAGATGTGACATGATTCAAGAAATAGTGGTATGCATAGTAACTTGTCAACAATTGACAAATTTTAAGAATTTATATGAATACAAGATTCAATGATTGTTGGAGGGTGGAAACAATATGAAAAATTTGAAATTTGATGTTCTGAACAACAAGAGATGTTTTAAAGAATATCAAGGGGAGCTTACTAGTGAATGAAATCAGTTTATGTCAAGTTGAAATTAGCTTCAAGCATGGCAACAACAGGAGCACTCATCCTCAAAGACAATGCCACAAATCGACCGCAATTTAAAAAATAAAATAAAATAAAAAACCCATAAATTTTATTTCTTTCTTTTTCTAAAACAGAGAAATGTTCCTGACATAAAGGATATCTTGAAGACTCAAATTCGTAAACATTATTGCAAAAAACAAAGAGAAAAAATAAAAAATTATATGCATTTTCTCTCCTAGAATAAACATTTTTCTAGCCTAAGACAGTCATTTTTCATTTTTCTCCGAGGATAAACATTTTCTAATCTAAGACATTTAAAAACAAGAAATAAAAAAATAAAATGTTATGGTGATTGTATTTGATGATTTAGTTTAGCAAAATCTTCCTAAATAATGAGAATTAGAGCAGCAGAACCTCCTAAACAATGGAAATTACTGTAGCAGGACCCTCCTAAACAATGAGAATTAGTGTAGCAGGACCCTCCTAAACAATGGGAATCAGAGTAGCATGACCCTCCTAAACAATGGAAATTAGTGTAACAGGACCCTCATAAACAATGGAATTAGTGTAGCAGGACCCTCCTAAACAATGGGAATTAGTGTAGCAGGACCCTCATAAATAAATGGAATTAGAGTAGCAGGACCCTCCTAAACAATGTGAATTAGTGTAGCAGGACCCTCCTAAACAATGAGAATTAGAGTAGCAGGACCCTCCGAAACAATGGGAATTAGAGTAGCAGGACCCTCCTAAACATTGGGAATTAGTGTAGCAGGACCCTCTTAAACAATGAAAATTAGTGTAGTAGGACCCTCCTAAACAATGGGATTTAGTGTAGCGGGACCCTCCTAAACAATGAGAATTAGTATAGCAGGACCCTCCTAGACAATTGTAATTAGAGTAGCAGGACCCTCCTAAACAATGGAAATTAGTGTCGGAGGACCCTCCAGGACAATGAGAATTAGTGTAGCAGGACCCTCCTATACAATGGGAATCAGTGTAGCAGGACCCTCCTAAACAATGGGATTTAGATTAGCAGGACCTTCCTGGACAATGGGATTAGTAGGACCCTCCTACATAATGAAATTTGGTTACTTTCTCCTAGGATAAATACTTCCTAGTTTGAGACCGATAATTTTTCTCCTAGGATAAGCACTTCCTAGTCTAAGTTTATTTTTATTTATTTATTTATTTTATATTTATTTTTTAAATTCACATTTGCTAATAACTCACAAAAAAATTCCAGTGAAAACTGGGGCAAATTTTTTCTTTATTTCTTTTGTTTGTGATGGTTTTCAGGTTTCTTCAAGCAAAACATGGATTTGAAATTCAAGAACAAAGTTTCAACTCTTTTTCAGAATGATCAATCCCATGATAGACAAAATTAGGTTCTTCAATGCATGTAGCAGTCTGACTTCCTGACATCTATTTCTATTCATCTTCTAATCAAGAAAACATGCAGTCATTCAAGAGCATTTTTCAAACTGTCATTTTGAAGAGTGCCAAAAACTCACTCTAAGTGGCAAGTTAAGCATCGAATCCATTCAAGATCAAGATACTCACCAAAATCAAGGTGATATCTCAAATTCAAGACTCAAGTGAAGACTCAAGAGAAGCTACATACATAGGAGCTTGTACTTTTATTTTCCTTTTGACTATTAGCTTTCACTTTTTAACGATAAGAACCGCGACCTGGAGCCTTGATGGAAACCTCACTTAAATTCTACTCATCACCTCATCTTCTTAAACTACACGTGACTTGAATCCCTTATAACCCGGGATATGTAGGATGTCCAAAACCAAAACTCAATCGCACAAATTTTTCCGTCAAATACAAGTCCAGTCAAAATTTGTCACGTTATCTACTTCTTTGTTTGAAAACTCATTGTGTTTCCAGTCAAAGAGGGGCAAACTGTAGACACGTAATTTTTTACTGAACTTAAGGTATTACACCATATTTAGTACATAAATATTGCTTTTATATATAAACTAGATATTTTTCTTTTATCTTATTTTATTAAGTTTATTTTAAAAGATTTTAAAATAACAAAAAAATATGTTTTTTTTATTTTTAGTTTAATAAATAAGTTAGAGTTTCTTATTTATAATTTATTATTAGCTACTCAATTTTTGTTAGTTTAAAAATATTATATTATATTATATTATTAAAATAATAATAACTTAACACTCCCTCACATCTTCCCACTACCCCAATCCACCTCCATTACCCTCCTCCCCACTTCACCATATTACCCCCACTCCACTCACTTTAACCACACTTCCCTCCCCATTTTTTTATACAACACAACACACACATACACTACTATATGAACACCCACACACTACACATACAGATGCGGAAGAGAAAAAAGAAAAAAAGAGATCAGCAACCAAAAAAATACATACACACGCACAACAAATCAAAGAAAAATCAGCAACAAAACCTCATATATACCAAAAAACTATCCTAAACACACACACACAACCTTCTTGAAAAAAAAAACCACAACATACAATCACATACTCAAATAATAACGCAACAACATCCAAACACTTTAATTTCCTTCGAACTACTACGACATACGGAAACAAAAATACAACACACATCCACACCAAAAAAAGATTTGTGAGTGTTCTCATCGAGCTTCGGTCAAGATTTTGTGGTTCTTATTTCTTCATTTAAGGTTCAACTTTACCTTATCTTTTTAATTTATTTATGGAATTTGATGTAATTATGTGATAAGTTTTTTCTTACACTTTTGTTTTATTCATAATTTGATTAAAATAAAGAATGTGTTAAATGTTATATCTCTTTAATGAATGAAAGTAGTTTTATTGGTTGTTATTTTTATTTATTTACTTTTATTCATTAATTGTGATATCTTAAAATGAACAGGTCATAACATTATTTTTGTCTTGATTTAGATAATAATGATAAAGTAGGTATTGTTAGGCTAAAAATAAATAAATAAATAAATTATTGTGGTTTTATTTTATCAAACAAAAAATGAGATTTATTTTTTACAATTCGTTATTGTTTTATTTGATTAGAAAGTGTATGCTTAATTTTGACGTTAATTTTAAGAGTAATAAAAGTATAAAATATAAAATAAAAGGATATAGAAATGATGTCAGAATTATATATCGTATCCTCAATATTTAGATTTATTTTACTCTACTTGGTTTTATGTATAAAGGAAAAATATTAGTTTTATATTGATTAGACAAAATTTTGAACACATTAAAAAGGAAATTGTTTCCCTTAAGAATGTGGCTACACATCTTTTTTGAAACGTTTAAAAGAAATTCAAAGATGTGATGACACAATTGGTAAAATTATTCCTGTAAATATTTTATTTTGTTAAAATCAAGATGTGAGATATAAAGTATTAGGTAACACACTCAATAGAATAAAGAAGTTATGACTCGAAGCTATTAAATGTCAAAACCAAGAATGAGGTTACGCATCTAGGTTAAGACCAAATAAAAGTTCAACGATAAAATTGCGAACAAGTCATGTCCTGAATAAATATATCCAAAAAATATTCTAAAGTATAAGACAATAAAAGCAACTGTGCTAGAACCACGGGACTCGAGGGATTCTTAATACCTTCCCCTCGATCCACAAAATTCCTTACCTGAACTTTGTTTTCTTAGACCAAAACTAAAGAGTCATTTCCTATTGATTAGGGATTCAAAATGTCACTTGGAACATGTAACTCAATTCAAAGTGGCGACCCTGAAAAGAAAAAAAAAATCTCTAATCAATACCGTCACTTAAATTGGAAAAACCCTTTCCGTCGTGCCAAAAAGGGATGTGACATTTAGCCCAGAAGCCTCGAGACCCAAATGAAGGGTCATTTTAGACAAAATTCAACACCCTAGAGCTAACCACACAGACTCAATTCTCACTCAAGCTCATTTACTCAGAATGTTGACTAAAGTCAAGCTTAGGCCTTAACTTGAAAGTTAAAATACGTAATCGCACAGACTCGCACTGAAAGCTTCGGGAATCATGCCAACCATGCTTCTAGCCTAAAATGACCTTTCTAGAGCTGATGAAATTGTCAAAATTAGATTTTGAGGTCATTCTCTTGAACTTTTGATCAAAATTGTCTGTTCAAGGTTCCAAAGCTCCAAAATACTGAACCTCACATAAAAACTAAGCGAACGACTAGATGACTGGACAGTATGTCCCAAAAGTAATAAATGCCTTGGGTCGCTACAGAGAAGCTCTAAACGATAAACCATATGCATAAGCATAGAAATGACCTGGGTCATTACAGACGCAAGTGTACGCGGTCGTGCTAGTAATATAGTGGCTCTAAAGCAGTTGGATTATCGAACCCAAAGGACTTGTCGAATAACTATTTTATTAAATTACACTAATCCTAAGAATTTATTCAAGCGTACTAAAAGACTTTGACTTATTAGAATGCAAGAACAAAAGACATATACTAATGATTGGGAAAATTTCAAGGTTGCAGCCTACTAGAATTCATGCATAGTATCTTCTTATATAGACTTCAATTTGTTATAAAATAGCTAATTTACAAGGTTGAATGTATGATAATGGTCTCCCAACTTCTAATTGTCTACCACAATTAGCAGTCTAACTACAACATTGAGTGGATATAGACTGAACCAATTGTGAAGCATTAAGTTTTCATCTTGTTTAGTAACCAAACAAGGTTTCTAGGTATATCTCTATCCTAGATACAAAGCAATCCTAGTTTCTAGAGAAGATCATGCTCCTTTTGTCCCATGTTTTATCCTCTTATTCCTCTCCTAAGGTTCGGTTTGGTCAATGAGTTTATTTTAATGGTGAGCATTCATGAAATACAAAATCAAGAAAAAAAGAGAAATTTATATGATAACAAACTTCAATCCATAAAATTGGATACTACACAATCCTTCATAGCCACAACCCTAGAATAAAAAAATTTACCTACTCATAATTTGATTCTCAATCTTTAAATGTTTAATAATCATAAGAGAATTTTCCAATAATGGGTGATGAAGTCTAAAAGTGCAATGTTCTTAGGGAAGTGTAAGTCACTATTATATTATTTTCCTACGCGTCCCCTATCCTACATTACAACCTATAAAGTCCAATTTGATTCTATTCATGCATGCTTAATTAGTGAGGATATACATAATGGGAAAGTCTATGGTTCTTTATGCAAACATGTGAATTTCATTGTGAGTCTGAGAGTTGTTCTTTGATGTTAAGTCCTTAATTGATATTCAATCTTTTGAATTGAGTGTGTGGACTATTTTTTCTTATGAGGGCACTTGTTTGATAAAGGATAGTTGATGTCTGATTTGACATACATGAAGCTTTGATCCTAGAAAAATTAGGTGTACAGCCTAAAATGAGGAAAAGGTAAATATTACTATATTATTTATTCGTTCGAGTTGTTAAAATTTGTTGAATCTATACTTGAGGTCACGCGGTATCTATATAATGGACAAGGTCAAATGTCAATACAAACATGTTTATGTATGACTAGATAAAAATTCCTGCAAGTTTGTAGCTAAAGCAAAAGTGTTATTCGGAGTGAGTCTAGGTCTAGGAATAAATGTGTCGAAAGTGTATGAGGACGAACAAAGCTCTAAGTGTGGAGTGGTGATATGTGGCATATTTTTATGCCTAGAAGCCAAATAATACCCATACTCCAGCTAAGTTTGAGGACAAATTCTCATTGTATTAATAAGGTTTGGGTCATGTTTATGCATTGTGATTAACCAATGTGATTAGTGGTTGTAGGATGGAAAGCAAGAGAAAAAGGCACAAAAGTAGAAATAAGTGAAGCGAATGGGGGTCGAACCTCAAAAGCATAAATGGCATGTCATAAAAGAGCTAAAGAAAGGGAAAATCGGGAAACCCCAGTTACGTATCATCTCCATGTTATGGAGAGGTAATTTATTATTTCACCACTAAGGGTGCTGACACAAAAGACTTCATATCTTTTTCGTGTTACGGAGAGGAAGATTTTTCTAAAGAGAGGCATATTCATTACGCCTCCACATCGTAGACCTGTAATCCATAATTGTGTTGATTTTTTCCCAACTATAAAAAGACTTGGGCTTTATTATTTTAATTATTCTTTTCTTATTTCTAGAGAATGACGACTTGGATGACTTGTACTTCAATTTAAGGGTTCATTCCTACTCTTTACATCTATTGAATTCTCTTAAGATTATTGAACAGTTAAAGATTGAGAATCAAATTATGAGTAGCTAAATTCCTTTATTCTAGGGTTGTGGCTACGAATGATTGTGTAGTATAAAATTTTATGGATTGAAGTTTATTATCGTATAAATTTCTCTTTTGTTCTTGATTAGTATTTTGTGACTGGCCACCATTGAAATAAACTCATTGTTCAAATTGAACTCGGGAAAGGAATAGGAGGATAGAACATTGGACAAAAGAAGCATGATCTTCTCTAGAAACTAGGGTTGATTTGTATCTAGGATAGAGATATACCTAGAAACCTTGCTTGGTTACTAAACAAGATAAAAACTTAATGCTCCACAATTGGTTCAGTCTATCCCCGCTCAATGATGTAGTTAGACTGCTAATTATGGTAGGCGATTAGAGGTCGGGAGATCATGATTATACATTCGACTTTGTAAATTAGCGACTTGACAACAAATTGAAGTCCATAGAAAAAGATACTATGTATGAATTCTAGTAGGTTGCAGCTCTGGAATTTTCCCAATCATTAGTATATGTATTATATTCTAGCATTCCAATAATTCAAACTCTTTTGGTATGCTTGAATAAATAGTTAAGATTAGTGTATTTTAATAAAATAATTAATCGACAAGTCCTTTGGGTTCAATAATTTGGCTCTTTTAGAGCCCCTATATTACTTGCACGACCGCATACATTTGCATATGCGTTTGGATGCAACAACGGACTAAAAAATAAAGGGTGCCACATAAAATGGGACGAAGGGAGTAATTTTTAAGAATCTTGGTAACATTATTGTTGGGATATACTAATAACCAAATGATTGAGTTATAGTATTTGTTTTAATCATGTATAAGGACTTTGTATTTTATGTTATTTATTATGATAAAGTCTTTGTTTGAACATATTATTGTGTTTATAAGCATGTCTATTACTTATATTGTAGATGATTTTTGTGTATGAAGTTATTTAACTAATATGCAGAAGATTAAAATTGTTAGTTCTTATAAGTTATAGATTAAATATTCACAATCAAAGATGAAGTTGGACCTCATCTTAGTTGGATGAGCAATCCAATTTTTTTATGGGGAGGAAAGCAGAATATGGCACAAGGCCAAAATCAATATCGACCTCTAAGTAATGGGTAAAAGTTATCAACAGCAGGGTCACATAGATAATCAAAATGGCAAGCAAGGAAACAATAGCACTGAGGAGATATTGAAGAAAATCATGGATGAATTGGCTAGAGTGAGTGCGAATATGGATAAGATAGTTGCTGATTTGAGGAACAAACAATTAGCAACAAAAAATGTGGAAAAGTTGTTCCGAAAATTTACTAGTGCCCAAATTCACGCCATCAAGGAGATTTGCTAGGTAAATGAGATCCAAATTCAAGGCAGATGAATGTTGTGGGTACTCGTAGTGGTTGACAATTGGAGGAGTTAGCTCCTAAGAAGAGAACTACTGAAACCTTAATAGGGAAAAAGAAGAGTAGTGAAAGTGGGAAAAGTACACATGAGGAAATAGTATCAACCAAAGTGAAATCACCTACACCATTCCCCTAAAAGTTCAAAAAACAAAGCGAGGATGAATGTTTTGGTAAGTTTTTTTCTCTCCTCAAACAAGTTCATATTAATCTACCTCTTGTTGATCTTTTGCAGGGAATACTGAGGTATGCAAAAATGTGAAGGAAATTGTAGCGAACAAGATGAAACTTATGGAGTATGAAACAGTGGAACTCACTAAAGAGTGTAGTTCCAGGATTCAAATCAGGCTTCCCACTAAGCTAACGGACCAGGAAGTTTCACAGTCCAGATCACTATAGGGCAAAGCATTCATGCTTAAGGATTATGAGATCTAGGTGTTAACATTAATCTTATGCCAATATCTTTGTACAAGAAATTGGGGTTGGGTAGCCCTAGGCCCACCAACATTACCTAACAGTTGGCATATTGGTGAGTAGCTAGGCCAGAGGGAAGTTGTGGAAGATGTGTTCGTCCAACTAGTATCATTGATATTTTCGGCTGATTTTGTTGTGTTGTATTTTGAGCCAGACCCTAAGGTTCCATTCATCCTTCGGAGACCCTTTTTGTCCAGAGGATGTGCTATGATAGATGTTGTTGCAGGTCAGTTAGGGATGAGGGCTCATGATAAAGTTAAGGTATTCGATTTGTATCGTCCACTCAAAATGTTGGTTGTGTATGAAGAGTTATCATTGATAACAGTGATGGATCTTGCTGTAAAAGCTCATTAAATTGCATCTAGAGATCCATTAGTGCAAGTGTTTATGGGCCATGAAATCTATGGTGATGCTAAGGCATAGGAAATGGTGCCATTTTAAAATGTGTCTAGTTTGGAGATACCCAAAGAGAGTTGGGAACCTTTGAATAGGGTATTGGGCCCTCCACCCAGGTCATCCATAGAAGAAGCACCCAAGCTTGAACTAAAAGCACTCCCATCCCATTAAAGGTATGCACTTTTGGTAGATGATAAAACTTTACCTGTGATTCTTTCCGCAGATTTATTTGTAGGTGAGGTTGCACTAGCAATTCTAAAAAAAGAAAGGAGCCATTAATTGGATGGCAAATGTATGACATATATGGGATCAGTCTGGCCTTGTGCATGCATAAGATATATATGGAGGAAGGGCACAAGCTGATTACATAACACCAGCGTCACTTGAACCCAGTCATGAAAGATATAGTAAGGAGAGAGGTAATCAGGTGGTTAGACACATGGATAGTGTACCCTATATCAGATAGAAAATGGGTAAGTCTGGTACAATGTGTGCCTAAGAAAGGTGGCATGATTGTGGGAACGAATGATAAAAATTTATTGATCCCCAATGTCGTAAGTGGATGGTGTATTTGCATGGATTATTGTAAACTGAATGAGGCCACCAAAAAAGATCACTTCCCAGCCCCTTTCATTGATCAGATGTTGGATAGGTTATCCAGGCAGGAATCCTATTGTTTTTTTTTTGGATGGTTACTCGGGATACAACAAAATTGTGATTGCACCAGAGGACCAGGAGAAGACTACATTCACTTGTACATATTGCACATATGCTTTTAAGCATATGCCTTTTGGAAATTGTAATGCACCATCCACTTTTTAAAGATGTATGATGGCCATCTTTCAGGATATGTTTGAGGACTTTGTAGAAGTGTTCACGAATGACTTCTCGATTTTTGGTGAGTTTTTTTTTTATTGATATTTGTGAAATCTTGATAGGGTCCTTGCTTTATGTGCGGAAACAAATCTTGTGCTTGATTGGGAGATATTTCGTTTCCTAGTTTAAGAAGGCATAGTTATGGGTCATAAAGTCCCAAGGAGTGGGCTTGAAGACGATAAAGCGAATGTACAGGTAATTGAAAAGTTGCAACCTCCAATTTCAGTGAAAGGAGTCACACGTTTCCTTGGGTATAATGTTTTCTAGAGGTTCATCAAGGATTTCTCCAAGACTGCTAGGCCTATGTGTAATATATTGGAGGAGGTAAAGTTTGTGTTTGATGAAAGTTATGTTAGAGCTCTTGAGTTGCTGAAAAAGAATCTCACTAAAACACCTATCTTGATTGCTCCTACTTGGGAATCATCGTTTGAACTCATGTGTGATGCTAGTGACATATCAGTTGGTGTTGTGCTTGGCCATGGAAGAGATAAGGTGTTACATTCCATTTATTATGCAGGCAAGACCCTTGACTCTACACAAGAAAATTACACAATGATGGAGAAGGAGATGTTTTCTGTAGTAATCACCTTCGACAAGTTTAGATCATATTTGGTAGGTACTAAGGCTGTTGTTTACACTGACAAAGTTGCAATCAGGTACCTATTTAACAAGAAGAATGCAAAACCAAGGCATATTAGGTGTATCCTATTACTATAAGAATTTGATTTGGAAATCAAAGATAGAAAGGGCACAAAAATCAAATTATTGATCACTTGTCAAGATTGGAGGATTTATCATATGTAAAAAATGAAAGGCAGATTCGTGAGGAATTTCCAGATAAGCCGTTTTTAGCCTTGGACATAGCCCAAGTGTCATGGTATTCTGATATTGTAAATTTATTGGTAATGGATTGTTCCCACTTGATGTGTATACTCACCTAAAGCGAAAGTTGAACCATGTTGCTAGGTTCTACATATGGGATGAACCATTATTATTTAAGCAAGGGCCAAACCATGTGGTAAGAAAATGTATAACTGAAAATGAAGTGAGACAAGTATTGGAGAGTTGTTGCTCATCACCAAATAGAGGACACCATGGAAGGGAGTGTCCTGCCCATAAGGTGTTGCAGTCGAATTTCTTTTGGCTTACTTTGTTCAAAGATGATGCATACTTCATGAAGAAATGTTACCAATGCCAAAGAATTGGAACTATATCTAGAAGGCATGAGATTCCATTGAGCAACATTTTTGAGGTTAAGATATTTGACATATGGGGGATATATTTCATGGGTCCTTTTCCTTCCTCCAATGGGAACCAATACATTCTAGTAGCAGTGATTTATGTTTCCAAGTTGGTTGAGGCTACAACTTTACTTACTAATGACTGCAAGGTTTTGGTGAAGTTAATAAAGAAGCACATATTTACTAGGTTTGGAACTCTAAGAGCTATAAGCAGTGATGGTGGTAACCACTTAATAAATAATTTGGTGCAGAAGTTATTGGGTAATTATGGAGTTCACCATAAGGTGGCTAAAACATACCATCCTCAGACTAGTCTCCAAGTGGATGTGTTGAATCGAGAGGTAAAGCGAATCTTACAAATGACTGTGAATGTGCAGCGAAGGGATTGGGCTGAGAAGTTGGATGATGCATTATGGGCATACAGAGTGGCTTATAAGACACCAATATGGACTTCTCCCTATCGCATGGTGTTTGGCAAGGCATGCCATCTTCCGGCGGAGTTGGAGCACTAAGCATATTGGTCAATAACAAAGCATAATCTTGACTCTAAATTGGCAAGCAAGAGAAGGATAAGGAAGTTGCATCAGCTTGAGGATTTTCGGCTCCACGCATATGAAATGTCAAGTTATACAAAGAAAAGACGAAGAAGTTGCATGACAAACATTTTTTCCCGTTCACCTTTCATCTAGGCCAGCAGGTTTTACTATTAAATTTGAGATTGAAGTTGTTCCCGAGAAAAGTTTGGTCAAAGTGGAATGGACCATTTGAAGTGGTGCGAATGATGCCACATGGGGATGTGGAGTTAAGGAATACAGAAAAGAGCTCCACATTTTTGGTGAATGGACACAGTGTCAAACACTACTTCAGGAATGATGTGGATCGAGATATAGAAACACTCGAGTTGAATGATGAGTTATCCACGAGTTTGGTTGAGTCACGACATTAAATCACTCGATACACGGGAGGCAACCCGTGGTCATGTGTAGTAGATAGGAGTTTTGTTTTCACTTTTGTATTTTGATTTTTAGGATTTAGTTTTAACTTTCATGATTGATTGTAATACGAAAAAAAATGAGAAAACACAAAAAGATGAGTTGAGCCAAGACCAATACTAAAGAGTTGGATGGGAGGCAACCTACCATTTTCCTAATTTTGGTTCTTTCTTGAAGTTGCAGGGGAAATGGAGTGCTAAGAGCGTATAATTAAGGAAATCAGGTAAGTACCCATCGAACCTCATTTAAAAAAAAGGAAGAACAACAAAACCAAGGGAGTCGAACCTTGTTTAAAAAAAAGAGGATGAACACAAAAACCAAGGGAGTCTGTAATGCCTCCGCATCGTGGAGCTAGGTCTTATTTTTACTTTCGATGGGGATTTGAATCTCCGTTGCAAAAATAAAGGCCCTAATAATGCCTCTGCGTCGTGGAGCTGCTCACATATTTTGATTTTTCTGGGTAATTAATTTCCCTGCAAGAAATAGAGGACCCCATAATGGAGTCGTGTCGCGCCCTTCAGGTGAGTTGTTTTGTTTTCATTAAAAGACAGGTTTTACCCATCTTCCCTTCTCATTACACGACCCAATCCCCCTTTTAACCCCAATTTTCACCCTAAATCCCTATTATCCTCCCCAAATTCACCCTATTTCCCCCTCTCTTTTAACCCAACCGAAAGTTCCAAGTCAAATTATGTAATGCAAAGGTGATTTCATCAAGAAATTTTTGTTGCTTCATCTTCAACACCCTGCTAGATATGTCTCTTGCCCTATTTATAGTTCGTTCGAAACGAACTTAGGTAGAACCCAACTTGTGGGCTTGAAACATGGCATATTTGTGATTGATTATTGTGTGTTCAGTGATTATATATGTTCTTGAGGTTTAATATTACATCTTGCACCTCACATGTGGTACCATTGACTGTATTTGTTGCTTAAACATGATGTGGTTTGGGTTGGGTTTGAATTTTGTGAATTGTTTGTGTGTGTGAATGTTGTGTGTGCATTAAGTGTTGCGTGTGAAGTGTTAAGTAACACCTTATTACTATTGAGAGTGTCTAGGCATGAGGTTTCAATTGTACCATGTTGATTGAATATTATGAATAATAGTTAGGGTGCAAAGGTCTTGTTGTCCGTATTCTTGGGCAAAAACAATGAGTGGGTGTGATGTGTGTGTCGAAATTGCTACCATATGCTATATGCCTTGTGTTAAAAATAATGATGGGGAAGTCTGAGTACCATATTGCTTAGAATATGTTGTGCACATGTGTAAATGTGGGGTGATCCTTTGACTAGCCACGCCTGTTGTTCGTCGTGAGAACTGTTCTTGTCGTGAGCTAATTTGGTATCGTAATTTTTCTTTGTGGCATGTTAATATGTCAGGAACTCAAAGGCCAATAAATAAGTGACTTCCTTGAGCCACAAGAAGACAGTTAAAAGTAGTGAGAATGTCCCTCCCACACCATCAGTACCCCATGGACTGACTCATCATTTCGGCCTAAATCTTGTAGTCAAAGAGGGAAAACATGGTGGAAGAACCACACGGAAGCTAAGTACTTCTCAGATGTGTGCATTAAGCGTGATAGCTTGGCGAGGGACTTTCCCCGCATCATGTAACAAATTAATTAGCTTAACAAGGAGTTCATTTTTGCTGAGCCGACAAAGTGCAACTTGCACGTAGGCTTGAAGTTCTATGTGATTTAGGCTACTAGTCAAGGTCTCATTTTGTCAAGCTGAGAGGGGTTGAGGTGACTCATACACCAGTGATTATGAATGATATTTATCGCAAAGTTGATCCATTGGCATTCACGGGTTTGAATATTCGCACATCGTACCATGACATCCGACACACTCTTAGTGGGCCTCAATCCATAGCATGTTGGACAAAGAATAGTGCTAAGAGGTTCCATGAATTCCTACCATATGCTCAAATGACCATGGAAGCTCATATGTGGCTGATGATAGTGATGAATTGCCTCATTCCTGGGCTGCACTATGCAAATATAACTCATGACAGAGTGTGTTAAGTTTATGCATTGATGACTAACAAGAAATTAAATATTGAAGCGCTGCTTTATGGCAATGGAGCGATTGAAATTGAATATGCAAAGGGATGAAATTCAAAGCCAATGGGTAAAGGTTGAAGGCATACTTTGGAGACAGTCAAGATGTGTGGGTTGTTGAAGTGGTGTATTTGGATAATGTTTGGAGACAACCTAAATGTTAGTTGTTTTAAATAATGTGGGTATCAACATGTGCAGTTATTGTGTAACAATGGGGGATGGTAAAGGCGATTTGGAGATGCACCAAGTACAATAGGTGAAGCTCCAATGAGTACGCCCAATGGAAGGCTCAACTTTAGGTGCATACTGTCTATTTTGCCAATGCTCATCACCTACTGGGCAATTTGCCGACACCATTGGGTGAACCCGCTATAGTCCGCCTAGTCAGGGATGCAAAATGGGAGGCACCATGGAAAGTTTGGCGATATTCTTGCAATGAATGGCAATTCACCCATATGCACTGGGCTACCACAATGTAGATCGCCGAAGTGAAAGACATAATGTCCTAAGCTACAAACCCAATAGGTGATTTGTTTCTACTTTGCGATACAACGAATAAGTCGGTGAATGTCAAGACCAGTAGTTGCTCAGAGGGTGTTTTTATCTTCAACTCTTTATGATATGTTTGTGCATTGAGGACACTTCTCTTTCCTTTTTGATGGGGTGAGGAACATTGCAATGAGCCAATATTCCCTTTTTGATTGTATTTTGTTATTTTGAGTTTTGAATTATTGTAGTACTTTAATTTTGTTTATGTTATAGTGCTATTTTGGTTAAAGTGTGTCTCTTGTTTCTATTTTGTTCTCCTTTTATTTTGCAATAGCCACTCCCCATGAGTTTAAAATCGTGAAATTCTTAGAGTTCTCATTGATAATAGTTTGAGGATCGATTATGTTCAATATCTATGTCTTAAATAGTAATCATTATGATCATGGTGTGTAGTGTTAGTGTTACGAGAATGAAATCGATGTGGTTTCACTTTTCAGTGATATATTTGAATCTTTTGTTAACTAGCTGCGTTTTGATATGAACCTTGCAATAAGAATCGCATGTACACTTTTGATCTTTGTGGGATGTGCTAAATGAGTGTATTTTGAAGTGCATGTTTGGTGAGGTCTCACTTGAAAGCATGCATGTGGAATACTAGAATTTTCCTTGTTAGTCCAATTGTTTGAATCTTGGTGAACGCGAGACATGATCTTGGGAAACACTTTATAGAGGGAACCAAATGGTCCACAATCCTTTGTAACTATCTTGTTAGGGTGTGCATCTATTTTGGCACCATTTGAGACTAACCTATTTGTTGGCAACCAAAATAAAACATCTTGAACCTAATTGTCCCTACCTTCTCACCAACAATCCTTTTTGAAGCATTGTTATGATTGGATAGCCAACTTAGGCCAAAAGCCTCAGTTGGGGGTGTGCAAATGATTGAAGAATGAAAGCCAAGTGAATGGCGAAGAAATATGAAAAGAGACTCAACTTTGAAAGGGTTACAAGAAAGAAAAGAACCCCTCCTTATAAAAAACAAGAACACGTAAATTCGCTAAAGAGACCCACACCTTTTTTTGCTTGTGAAACCTCAGAATTAAGAAGTCTTGAAAAGGGAGTCAAGTGGGAGGTCACCAGCCCATAACTAATCCATGACACCCTTCATAGAGCCATTCACGGGCCGTGAAAGGCACCACGGCTCGTGGTAGTGCTCTTGGAGCCTTTTAGTGCTTGGCCAAGAGGGTCTCCCCTTCCACGAGCCCTTAGATGGCTCGTGGTAAGCCTCACGCCCCGTTGTGGTGGCCGTAAAGGGGAGGCATAATCCATATCAAGGACAACCTCTTCCCACGAGCCCCTAGACAGGTCGTGAAAAGCCAGACATCCCTTGAAAGTGAGCGTGTGGAGCGTCAGGACTTCGCTAGCCACTGGTCTAGGGACCAAGACTGCCAGACGACTCGTGGAGCCCTAGATGGCTTGTGAAGCCCTCCATCTGAGGGCTCTGGTCAGCTGTAAGTCATGGGCAGTTGGGTCTTTTCTTAATTATTTTATATTGATACCATGTTGTTTACCCTTATCTAGAATCCATGTATAAGTGTTTTTAACCCCAAATTTAACCCATTCAAGTCATTCCCTTAAGCTTACAAAAGAAGAACAAGTCTTCCTCTCAAATAATTCTCTCTCTAGAAAATCTTGAAAAAGAAGAAGAGTTCAACCTAGGGTTCCAAGTAAAGTCTCCAATTGACATTGAGGTATGATAGTTTTCATCCATGGATCCCTTCCATTCATGGAGTTCCCAAATTTTCCTAGTTTAAAGGATAGAAATCCCCAATTGAGTTACAATTTGTCTTCTATGTTGTGGGTTCTCTTGATGATTGTTTTTATTGATGGATTTATGATTTTTGATGGATGAATTAAGTTAGTCTCATGTTTTTATGATGATCCCCCATGAACCCATGTAATTCCCATGTTTTCCAAGTTATGATCATATAATGTGGGTCTTGGATTATGAAAGAAGAGTTTATGAAATCAAGCAATAATTGATAGAATTACATTATTTTATGATGAATTCCCATGAACCAATGTCTCACCCATGTTTTCTAGATGTTTATGGATGAAAGTGGGTTTTGAACTATGAAAGGTGAATTATGGAATTTTGCATCTTCTTATTGATGTAAATGTTTTAAAGATGCTTTGAGAGTGAAGTATCAATGATGATGCTATTGTTGTGTTGTTGAAAGGATTTCTCATATACACATGAAAGCATGATTGTGAAAGGATTTCTAACATAATAAGGGTTCTTAGGGTTGAAAGGACTTCTCACTTAAAATGAATCAATGTTAAGAAGTTATGCTAAAGTTGAGGCAAAAGGCAATTACCCATGCTCTCTAATTGAAAGACAAGAGGCGATTATCCATATCACATGATGTAAGGACAAGATACGATCATCCATGTTCCTTTAAGCTTAGTACCGAGTGGATAAGTGGCGATTACCCATGTCCCATAAAGTATATACCAATATAGGACTGTGTAGATAGATATTACCTAGTGGATCCACATAGGATAGAAGTTCATGGTCCTTGCTGTGACAAGTAGGACAACTCTTTTCGGTGTGGGAGACACCAGATTCCATGATGATAGCTCTCATGGTCTTATATGTCGCTTAAGGCTACTTCCCACAAGCAAGCTATGATGAACTAAAGTTACTTCAAGGAAGTATCTCATACATGTTTAAGATGATGAATCTGTGCATTGACCATGTTTTATGACTCATGCTTTCTAACTTTTTATCTCATGTTTAGCTTGGTCATTACATCTCACGAAGGTATCTCTCTTTAAGCATGTTTTTAAATGTTTTCTACATGGCTATCATACTTGGTGCATATTTTGTACTAACACATACTCTTACCTACATTTTCCTAAATGTAGGATCTGACAGTCAGGGTTCCCAATTTCATGGCTAGAGTTCGTTGAGTCCTTATGCTTTAAGAACCGGAGTTTATTGTTTCAGTCTTTCTTTACTTTCAGTTTTGGACATGATGTACAGGCTAGGCCTAGATTCATTATTATGTACTAGATGACTATTCAAAAAATGTTAGATTTTCCACTTTGCTTTAAAAAACTTTGATATATTGAAGCTATCTTTTAAATTTCTTTATTCTATTTCTTGTATGATGAAAGCTAAGTGGCTTGTATGGGGCCTCTAGAGTTCTTATACACCATGTTACGTCTAGGGGCTACCTTGGGCCGTGACAGGGAACCATCACAAAAGCATACCCTGCCTGGTCACTTAAGCGGCCAGTTGACTACAACTGTTTGTTTTCAAAAGGGAACTCCTTCTTCGCAGGTGAGACATCACAGGCCATTTTCTACAAGTTTGAACTTCTTTTACCACTCTTGACCATTAATCTAGAGCAACATATACTTGCAATTATCATATTTCAATGAATAATTAGCTTTTTTCTTTACTTGAGTGCTACAAAATCAAAAGAAAAGAGCCACTAATTATTGCGTAGCTTCAGGGTCTCGATCATTGATGAGTGGTATATTAACACTCATTTTTGAGGCTTTTTTCTTGGTGATTTTGTCTTGCTTTAGTTTAGAGTTGGTTCTTTTAATGTGGTTTTCTTCATATTTGCAACAAAATGAAATGGAGAGCTAATTTAGATGACATTAGAAGATACAAAGTGGAAATAAGGCAATAAAAGGTAAAAGCTAAATATACAAAATTCAGGCAGGAAAAATGTCATCCACAAACGCGCCAGAAAGATTGTGAACGTGGGGGTGTGGTAAAAAGAGGCCCACAAATGCACCCGAAGGACTGCGAATGTGGAGCTCAAGTAAACTCAGGATCGTGAATATGCCATGAAGGCCGTGACTGTGGAGCCCAAATCTGCGAATGCAGACGATTTTGAAAGAACGTAGAGTGTCACATTTTAAACACCTAGGCAAAGTAGGAATTTCACCAAATTTACCATATAACTCCTTTTTATACTCACTAACTGTCATTATTCACAAAAAGAGATTGGAGACAAGATATTATAGATAAAAACTCATCTTCTTAGCTTAGAGTAGAACTTATAGTGTTCATAATTAGGTTGAGACATTGAAGGAAAGTTTCTTGACAATTCATCTTTTGGGTTTCAATATTGTGTTCTTGATAGTAAAATCCATTTTCCTTCTTCATCTCTTTGCTTTGCATTGCTAGAACTGTGGGTGTAATTATGTGAATGAAATTGGGGATTTTATGCTAAAAATAGACAAAGCTATTTGGGTATTTGATTTATTGTTCTATTGCTTTTGTAATTCCTTTATTCTATGATTTAATTCATTAAATGGGCTTAATCTAATTTTCATATTTGAATTTATGATTTGAGAGTGCACGCTTGAGTCTAGCTTTCGATCTTTGTGGATTGCTCGAAAGAGAATTTGTGAAGTAGAAAATTAGGTTAATAATCATATTTCTCTTTGAGTCCTAAATTTGAGACCGAAGGGAGATAATTTAGGTCTACTTTTTTGAATGATAAACTTGCTAGAAATAAGGGTTTATATTAAGTTCTTGGATTACTTTGTTGTTGAGACGATTGAGACCAAAAAAATATATCATGATGTAACCCTTTGAGAACAAAAGGAGATTAAAGTTTGATTTATGATGATCTAGCCTATATATGCTTGAATGAGCATGGGTTGAATTGCAATGGATCATTGAGTGTTGATTGAGTTTTAAATTTCTCCATTCCCATACATCCCTTGCTTGATATCATCTTGATCTAAACCCTTTATTTAGTTACCAAAATCACACACTTAATTATTAGTTTTCTAAATTGTCTGTTTAGGTTCAATTTAGTAGGTATTCATCATTTATCTTCTTGATCACCGAGAAAATATTCTTTATGGGATTTGACTCGATTCTTAGTTGAGTATATTTATTGATGACGACCGGTTACTCTCTGAACTTGTTTTGAGGGTAGTTTGAGTGTTATTGATCACGATGAACAATTTGTACTTGGGCGGAATGTTTTTCAAAAGTCGGGGTTTCAACCCTATTTTACTGTTTTTGAACATTGAGAGCTCGATTAAGGCAATTTCAAAGTGATTTTTTTGAGATTCTTTGATTGGGTAAATCTCTATTTCACACTAATTAATTAATGATGTGGATGGTTAATCATTGATTTGGATTCCAAATTTTGAAGTTTTTATAAGAATTTAAGGTTTATGAAAAATGGTTGTTTATGGTTGATTTCATCTTGTTTTTCATTGTGGTTTTCCCAATTGGGTTCCAAAATCTTTAAGTAATACAAATTTATACAAATTTAAAGATTTAACATTAGTTTTTGGAAATGGATTTTTTCGGTCAATTTGGCCCCATTTTTCAAAATCATTGATATGAGTTTTGTTGTTTTCAAATCCTTATTGTGATTCCATATTTTTTTTAGATTTTATTGATTTGGAGACGCAATTGAATGGGAAAGCTCATGTTCCAGGTTGATTGTTTGTTTGTTTGAGGCAACTGGACTTCTTGACCCTTTGTCAAGCATATAGAATCTTCTATTCCTATTCATGTGTGTTGGGGAGTAATGGAAATTGTTTAAGGGTTTGACATTCGTGATCATTTGTTCATGTTGAATGATTCTAACGATGAAAAAGGGGAAATAAAAAAGGCAACTTGATGGTATATTGATGTACGATGTGTTATTGATTATTTGAACAGTTATATTGATTCAGTATTGATGATGTATCAAGATTGTAATTATATGGATTGTGTATTGATATGGAAATTACCATCTTCTCACTATTTGTATGAACATGTGTACTTGCATTGATTTTGAAACATTATGATGAGATTTTTTTTGTTGAGTATGCTGAAGGAAAATTACTATGGAGGATACATGAAACTTGTGAGTCCCCCATGGATCCCGACCTAAGTCTCAAAAGGTGTGTATTGTTAGGACATAAATGTATCACCATATCTAATAATACACTTCATTGCATTGCCCATCATTACCATTCTTGCACTGCACATCACTACCATTCTCTGAATTTTTAAGTGCTTAAGTATGAACATTTTGGTTGACCAATATGAAAGATTGTGTTGGTGACCTCTATATATTTAGGTTTTGTTATACATGTTGTGTGCGATATAAATTGGGAATTTTTAGGTTGGGCTGGTATGATTTTTGAATAGGTTGTAGTTTGTGGAGGTTCAGTTGAAGTGTTGGGAGTACTCGTGTTCTGTATTACTTTACTTAGAGTTAGTTTGGTTGTTTGTTGAGTACCGTTGTTGTTTAATAGTCATTCCCTTGATTCCTCAATTGTGAAGGTCACGAGCTAGGATGATCGTGATTTTTCCTTTGTCTCTTCTACCCTTGAGGCTTATTGTTGGAAGTTTGTGAGGTAGCTGCTTGTCATCTCGACAGACACCTCTTAGTCATTCATTATATTCTTGTCTATTCAATAAACAAAGATATTTAGAGTTGTATTTCTATTGAATCGATTGATATACTTAGAGGCTTGTATACATAACACTTAGTTTTAAGGGCATTTTGGGTTATACTTTGATTTCACATGTTTGTGTTATGCTTAGTTCCTTATTTTGTTTTAATATTTGAATTTACCCTAATGATTTGGGTTTAGGATGACCTGTCTTGGTGGGATAAGACACAAGCCATCACATTTGATTTTCTGATCATGACAAAACTTTTCCTTTTCCAAGGACTTGAATGGTTGAGGAATCACCATGATACACAACTTCTTCTCTTTCATTGACTTGGGTGTAAGATACAAAATCTATTTTATCGACACAAATATACCTAGTAGCACCTAAATCTATTCCCTAGTTGCTCACATTGGCTATAGTGTTCACTTGGGAAATAACTACCACAATGACCATATTTACTCATGGCTTAGCAGGATTGTCATTTTTTCCAACTCTGTATTTGAATGTTGGGATGGTTTGGTACACACAAAATAATTTCCTTTCTTCTTGAAAGTCTAATTATTGACTTTGAGTTTGTAATCAAGTTCTTTTTCATAATTATTACTCCCTCCATCCCATTTTATGTGACACTGTTTGATTTGGCATGGTGTTAAGAAAATGATGACTTTTGAAATTTGTTGGCCAAATCCAACATTAGATATTTGTGTGGTTGAAAATTATTTCATTAAAGGTAAATGTGTATTTTAAAATTAAATTGTTTCTAATTATAGTAAGTTATACTTTTTTGGGGATGGACTAAAAAACTGGTGCCACATAAAATTGGACGGAGAGAGTATCTTTATTGCTAGACTTATTGTCTTCCACAATATTGGCTTTTGTACTGATTTTTTTTTCTTTGACAGAAATTGATTGCTTTCTATCGGAATCCTCATTGATGACGTGTTCCACCAAATCATCAAGAGATGATTGCTTTTGTTTGTGCTTCAAAATTTGTGTGTAGTCATTCCATGATTGTGGTAGTTTTAATCAACATAATAGCAACAAACTACTTCACTATAATAAGTTTCTCTGACATAAGATCTTCAACTAGTTTGTAAAACTCGTTGATCTATACCTCCACATATTTCTCCTCGGTCATCTACATTTGTTTAAATTATCAATAACAAACTTTTATTTTGTAGCATCTTCAATAATATGTTTAGCATGTAGTCATTCCCAAATCTCCTTTGCTTCTTTATTAGAACAATGCATATCAAACAATTCATTCGAAAGAGTACTTAATATTATGTGCTTACATACCTTATTTTCATGAATCTACTAATTTTGTTGGTCAAAAGAATATTCATCTGATTTTGAATATATTAGCACAGATGCCACTCCATACATGCCAAAATAATAGAATATAAGTTTTTGTCATCTCTTAAAATTATGTTCACTAGAATCTTCCACTTTTGAAACATTAGAGAAGTATTTGGTAAAGTTATGTAAAGGCTCAACAAAGACAACACCATAAGATGTTTGAGCACTAGTGGTGGTATTATCAATAACAATAGCAAATGGATCATTTTTGTGACCATGATAAAAAAACATCCTTAAGATTGTTGAAAAATATTGAAAATCACATAAATCTTGTAGCTTGAAGCATGCCTATGGCATTGTCCTTAAGAATACTTCACAGGTTAAGGTGTATCCCCAGGATTCAACAAGCTCTTCTAGTATTACAACTAGGATCTAGGAAACTAACAATGACAATATTTTACTTAAAGAAGACCCAGGAAATAAAATAAGAAAAAAAAAGTTTTCCTTGTTTTTCTTTTCATTTCTTCCATTTCTAACATACAGAGGTTTTATAGACGTTGATACCCATGCCTACTTCACCGCAGCTACCATGGTCATAGTTGTCCCCACATAAATGTAATAGATTCAATCCATGCATACATTGGAAATTCAATATACAATATAAAAAATATCATAAAGGCTATTGACTTAATTACCATACATATATTCCTTCAAATCTTTGCCAATAAAGCACCATCAATATTTGACTAATGTCATAAAGGCAATTAACCCACTTCCATAATAAACCAAATAATTGTTGTCCCCATTTGAATAATACTTAATAAAATATTATTAAGGCTAAAATAATAAGGGACAATTATATATAATTAATTATTGACCAACTTTAATAATAGATATAAAGATTTTCAAAGATAAATCTTACACTTTTTAAAGATAATTAAGATATTTTATCAACAAAATCTTATTGGTGAGATATTGTATCAAGAGAGAAAAAAATTGTATATAGAAGTAAGAACTGCACCTTACAACTATTATACAATATAAACTTCAAGAACTTACATAAAACACCCTTGCCATTCAAAATGGAATTGGACTAACACTCACATTGTCTTCCTACCAGTATAAAAATATCTAGTGTCATTTACTTTGTTATTATTGTCTTCTTTACCAAGTAGTTGACTCACTCACTATTTTATAAAATTAAAATAAATGAATAATTCCATTCAAGCACAACCGCACCTCCCCCACTAAGTATGGAAACCGATTTGGTAGCTATCAGTACTAATCAATCCCAGTCCATTACCGACTTCATATCGGTCCGGTAGCCTCCGGTTGGGGAAATGGTGGAGGGTATCAAGAGGGGGAGAGAGTTTTCAATCCGTTCATCCCAGTCTAATTTGTACTAGTATTGGTCCGATTCATTAGATGGGAAATTGATTTTTTTAAATTTTTTTTAATGTATAAAGTTGTTGGCAACGGCCAGTATGCCCCACTCAATGACCATTTCACCCCCTCAAACATGTCATGCCCCGAACCTACACCCTAGACATGGCCGCCACTCGAGAACCATTGCTGGCCCCAAGCAAATCCTTGGCATGACTTAATACTTAGCGGAAGACTTACTCAACATTAAAAGAACCCAAAAGTAACCTTACAAAACTTCTCACAAGGTAAACTCAGAATATTTTAGAAATAAAACATTCAAAATGGCCTCAAGGGCAACTCAAGTCTAGAACATAATTAATGAAATGAACAAGATTCATGAACTATTGTTTATCTATCTATGAAGCCTCTACTAATTGAGATGGACGTCGGGACAAGACCCACATCATCCTGATAACAAAACTGGAATATACATAAATGAGGGATCCTCCGGAAGCAAGGAGGCTCACCAAACAACTCTGGAATTCAACTAGATCAACGAGCGCTGGTTAATGATCCTGGTTACCTGTATCTGCATCATGAAAGATACAGGCCAAATGTCGTCAATACATGGAATGTACAAGTATGCAAGGGAAAATATAAAACATGACATAAGCTTGATTTGGAACTGAAGAAACAACTTACCTCATCTCAACTTAACTCAACCTCAACTCAATCTCAACTTATTTCAATATAAAAGCAATAACAATAATGCGATCTAAAGAAAAACTTTTAAAATAGTAGATAACAACTTAATGTATTGGAAAATAAAATATAACCCAGTTTGTATGTAAAAATAAAAAGTAAACTCTAGTTGGGAGATTCTCTAACCGACAACCATCACTATGAGCTATGCGATGATACAACGTCTCGCCCATGCTGCCAGAACTGTCCTATACCTTGCCGGGGTATAGAACTCCTTAACTAAGTGGATCCACTAAGCTATGCTTACAAGCAATAAGAAATCATCTAAAAAGTATGACACTTTCTACTCACGTTAGCTACATGGTTTATGGGGGTTGTGACTTGTTTGAACTCTCCCCCAAATCGGTGCTCAATACTACTCCCAAAATATAACTTAGCTCATATGTTTTAAAGTAACCATTTCCTCATCCTCAACTTTGAGATTATTACTCAAACGGTTTCTCTTAAAAGAGATTGTACTCAAAACTCCTCATGAACTCTTTTGGAAATCGGTGTTTCCTCTCTTCTTAAATGTAACAACATTTACTCTTGACAATACTTAGTTCCCATATATAATTTCAAAAATAATGAAACTCAACTTTACCCTTCCTCAACCTAAGTAGTCAAGTATTTAAGAGATTGTAAAAGACTTCTCAAAAGACTCGAAAGAACTCTCAAGACTTTACTCTTAACTCTACCTTGAATTTGAATTATGGATTTAAGAGTTATGATTCATGTTATGAATGATCTCTCGATGTTTAGATGTAGTTTAAATAGCTAGGATTAAGAAAGGAATGAAAGCTAGACTTAAAGGAATAAGTACGGATCGAAGGGCCGAAGGACAAGTGGGTTAACACTGCTGGTGCACCGCGCCAGCCCCCCACTGACTGGGGTTGGTTTCTAGCACACTGCAGGTGCGGCGGCCCAAGGCGCATCTGGAGGGCGCCGCCTCATCCCTTCCCCAGAACAATCCGACAAATTTTCTTCTTCTATTTTTAGCCCTAATTCACCTAGAGTCAAATGGTTTCTTCTCAACTTACTTAAATTCGAATACCCAACAATAGTACACGAAAATCTACTAAAAAATAACCCTCAAACTCATACGTTTATCTCAAGAACTCATCAAACCCATCCTAATTTAAGAACGAAAGCAACACTTCAAGAACACTTATCAAGAACTCATAAAGAACTCAAATATAATCAATCTTGTGGATGGAATTTGAATATGTAAATCATTATTGGCGTGTGGGTGAACGAACTCAACACTATGAAAGCTTACATACCCTGATTTGGTGAAACAAATCCTCCATTTGCGAAAACCTTGTTCGTTCTTCCTTATGTCCTTTTTTCCTCTTCTTGAATTCTCTTCTAAAACCTTATGCTTAATTAGGATTTGTATAACTGAACCAAATCAGATTTGACCCCAAAATAATACTAAATTCGTTTTAATTTCATTGGGTATGGAAAAAACTAAAATACCCCTCACATTTTCAGGTAACTTTCCTTAATTGGACAACCTGACTTCAAATGGGCATATCTCCCTCATACAGGCTCGAAAATTACCAAACTCGGCTGCCTTGGAAAGAGGATTCCAAGACCTTTCATTTTATATCTTATGGGTCACCAAATCATCTTGTAATGAAAGTTATGGCCATTTGAAGTTAACCCAAAATTCACAACTTTAGCATAACTTGCAAAATTTTAGATTTGGCTCTTTTCAAATTAGTTCTTTCTAAATTTTGCTCTTTATAAGGTGGGATTTTACAATATATCCCCCTTGGGAACATTCGTTGTTGAATCAATCTAAAGTAAAACTGAGGGTGGGAACATCTAACACCCAACTCAAACACCCAACATGCAATTTAAAACAATATTTCAACTTAAAAAGTACCATAAATAGAATTAGTACCTTCATTGGGATCTTCTCCGGGCTCAAAGAGATGTGGATACCTCTTTTTCATACCCTCCTCAGCCTCCCAAGTAGCTTCCTCAATAAACTTATTTCTTCATAAGACCTTGACTAATGCTACCTCATTGGTTTTCAACTTGCGAACCCGAGGATCCAAAATTTGAACGGGAATCTCCTCATAACAGAGGATATCCTTAATACCAATATCTTCAGTTGGTATAATAAGGGAGGGATCGCCCATACATTTCTTCAACATGGTTATGTGAAACACCGGATGGACTGTTGCTAACTCTAAAGGTAGCTTCAACTCATTGGATACATTACCAATCCTCTTGGATATTCTGTAAGGACCAATATATCGGGGACTAAGCTTCCCTTTCTTGCCAAACCTCATAACACCCTTCATGGGTGAAACCTTCAAGTAAACCCAATCGTCCACCTCAAACTCTAAGTCTCTTCTCCTAACATATGTATAGGATTTCTGACGACTCTGTGCTGTTTTCAACGTCTCTTGAATGATCTTTACTTTCTCCATAACTTGATGACCTAAGTTTAATCCTGTCAACCAAGCTTCACCAACCTCAAACCATCAAATATGATATCCACATCTTCTCCCATAAAAAGCCTCATAAGGAGCCATCTGGATGCTAGAGTGATAACTATTGTTGTAAGCAAACTCAATGAGAGGTAAGTATCTTCCCAATTACCCTACAAATCGATCACACAAGCCCTCAACATATCCTTTAAAGTCTGAATCGTACACTCTGCTTGACCATCATTCTGAGGATGTAAAGCAGTGCTCAAATTCACCTTCGAACCCAAAACATTTTGGAAAGACTTCCAAAATTATGCGGTGAATTGTGCACCTCTATCTGAAATAATGGACACCAAAACTCCATGAAGTTTGACTACCTCTTGAATATATAACTTAGCATAGTCCTCTACTGAAAAGGTAGTCTTTACCGGTAAGAAATGGACTTATTTAGTCATTCGATCTACAATCACCCAAATCGAATCATACTGTCTGCGAGACCGTGGTAAACCTGTAATGAAATCAATATTGATCATCTCCCACTTCCATTACGGAATATCTATGTTCTGAGCCATACCAACGGGCCTCTAGTGCTTTACTTTTACTTGTTGACAATTCAAATACTTAGCAATGAATTCTGCGATACACTTTTTCATGCTACTCTGCCAATATACTTCTCTCAAGTCGCGATATATCATTGTGGAAACCGAATGAATAGAGTATTTGGAGCTATGAGCTTCCTCCATGATCCTCTCTTGGAGTTCATCCACCCTTGGTACACATAATCTACCTTGATATATCAATACACCATCTACCATTTGTTCAAAAGCCATCTTTTTTAGCTTATGAACAGTTACCTTCAATTCAAGCAAAATTGGATCTTGGTCTTGTTTCTCTTACACTTCAGACACTAGTGACGATTCAACCCCATTCATCATCACTATTTCTCCTTCGTTGGAATCCATTAACCAAACTCGTAATCATGCAAGTCTGTGCACATATTTGGCTAACTATTTCTTTTCCTCATCAACATGGGCAGTACTACCCATAGACAACCTGCTCAAATCATCTACAACAACATTAGTCTTACCTGGGGGATAGAGAATACTCATGTCATAACCCTTGAGTAACTCCAACCACCTTCTCTGTCTAAGATTAAGCTCTTTCTGAGTGAATACATACTGAAGACTCTTGTGATCGGTGAACACATCTACTTTTAAACCATAAAGATAGTGACGCCATATTTTCCAAGAAAATACTATAACAGGCAACTCTAGATCATGGGTTGGGTAATTTCTCTCTCAAATCTTAAGTTGTCTGGAGGCATAAGCTATAACCTTGCCATTCTGCATCAATACATAACACAGTCCAACTCTGGGCGCATCATATTATAACATAAAACCTTACGTACCTTCTGGTAAGGTCAATACTAAGGCAGTAGTCAACCTAGTTTTCAATTCCTGAAATCTTTTCTCACAAGCTTCAGACCATTGAAACTTAACTGCTTTCTGAGTCATCTTGGTCAAAGGGGATTAAACAGATGAAAATCCCTCGACAAACCTCTTATAATAACCAATCCATCCCAAGAAACTCCTAATATCAATTGGAGATCCAGGTCTAGGCCTATTGTGCATGTCACGTCTCAAATCCCATGAAGATGGACAGGTACCTGATGCCCTCAATGCCCGATATTTAAGCCCAAGTGAAAGCAAGTAGGTGCATCACCTAGTTTGACCTTCTGAGCTTCTTGATGTACATAAGCAGGTGCATCACCTAGTTGACCAATTAGTGGCTAAAAATGAAGCATTCTGGAGGATATTCTTAAAGGTGAAGAAAGCTCAATATATGATATATTGACTGCTATTCTCACTCATTTTAACACACAATATTGAGGATTAACTCTAGCTCTCTCTCTTTTCTCTTAAGGATTAAAACAACAACCTTTAAGTTCTTCAAGGGTTCTTGAAGAAACCCTCATCTCTGCAAGACAAGGTAAGTGAAAAAACTTATGAATTTAGCTTAATTCTCCCATGGACGATTAGGAAAACATGTTAATCATGCTCAAGTATAAGTATAAAAGCATAATATTTCCAGAAGCTATTGCTCACTTCCTTGGTTATTAAGTCGCTTTTCTCTTCTTCTCTGGTTTAAGTGTGAAGGGAAGTTGAAGTTCTTGAAGATTCAAAGTTGAAAGGGAAAGTTTCATAAATTAAGGTAAGGTGATTGCTCTTTTTTTTTGTCCTCCTTATGTATGCGTGAGGAATTATGGGTGTGCTGTCATAAAGAACTCAAGGGGGTGGTTAATTCAGTAATTCGTTGTATGATAAAGAATATTTGAGGATATTTTATGTGTATTGTTGTGGGTGCAGCTTAGGTAATCATGGAAAAGGATATATAATGTATGTATTGGGCAAAAAAGGAGGGTGTGGTGATACACCTTATTTTGAGGGCTGTATGGGGTCATTATCCGTCAAGTTAGCTATTTTTTTTGATGCTCACGGTGTGATATCTACTAATTTTAGTTTATTCTGACTTATATTGTAGATTAAAACCTAAAAGGGGAGGCTGAATCGTGATAGTTGTATTAGTCAGAGGATAAGGTATGTAAGGCTATTCGATTCAATATTCTTGGGCATGAAATATGATACTTGCAATCAATATCAATAAGGGAATTTCCTAAGTTCTATTCCTAGTAAAGGAAACATACTGGCAACATACGATCTCTAAATAGCTGACAATATTTCCCCTTTTCCTTAGTGTATAGAATTACTTCATTATATGTTCACTACTCTATACTTGTGTAATTATCCTGCTATGTGCTGATATAGAAATGGTATTTGGAAAAGAAAGTTTGGTGAATCCTCCTCTTAGTCAGTTGAAGTCAATCGTGTCATTTAAGCTCACAAGTAATGAATTGATGTTACATAGCTCCTTATGTCATTGATACTGCCTTGAAGTATTATTTTCAAGTCTTCTACTACTAGTCCGTAGTTCCAAATATCAAAAGTGAATATGACCACCAAAACAACAATCTCAAAGATTGAAGAATCTAAGTAAAGCAATCTGTATAATTAAGGGTGGCAATGCAGGGGCGAAAGCTTAGCATGGGCCGATCCCAATTGGTATAGAAGGGTGGCACCTTAGGGGAGAAAGCCTAGCATGAGCCGATCCCAATTTGTGTAGTTATGAGGACCGCATCCTAACGGTTAAAATGCCTAGCATGGGTCATCCTCTTCTACCACTGATCAACTGGTCATTCATATCAAATGCCTTATAAAGATCATAACACACAGAAAGGTAAAGACAAGAATTTAACATACATGTTCCCACAAGAGTTAGCAAAGGTGGTCTTCTGTTCTGATTTATGCACACATACATTGATACTTGGTTTCATTCGAACTCTTATTTTATATATGTTACTGCCTAACATATTTAGTACATTTTCTCGTACCGACGTCCCTCACGGGGGACGCTGCATTTCATGCTGCAGGCGTAGGTACTTCAGCTAGTAGACCTCCTCAGTAGGAGCACACGACACTCTGCTACTTTTGGTGAGCTCTATATTGATTCAGAGCTTTACTGAGTCCTTGGTAGATTCATTTTGGTACTGTATCATAGTTAATGGTAAGGCAGGGTCTGTCCCGACCTACTCTAAGGCTTTTTTTATCTTTTAGAGGATTTGTAGACTTATGTATATGGTTCAGTTGCGTCTTAACAAGTTGTGCCCTCAAAGGCCAAGTCTTGTATTTATGTTTTGGATCTACTTATGTTGGTTTGTATTGCTGCATCCTCTGTGAACTTGTCACAAGAGTGTCATAGTTATAAGCATAGTAAACACAAGTTACATGTTGGTTCTCTCGGGCCTTGAGGTCATCGGGTTCCTATCCGTCTTCATGGGATTTGAGGCATGACAAAAGTGGTATTAGAGCAGGTCATCCTAGGATGTCTACGAAGCCATGTTTGTGTAGAGTCTTGCTACTGGATGTGTTATGCACCCCATTTATAAACCGGAGGCTACGGGACATGTAGGAGTTGTCTCTTTTCTTTCATTTCTTAGATCGTGTGATGGGACCAGTGTTGTAGGTGAACCATATCTAATTTCTAAATTTTTTTATTATAGCAAAGATGCCGGTTACAAGAAGGAGTAAAAGTACTCGTAAGCGAGTAGATGTGTCTTCCCAAGAAGGGACCAGCCAACCACCACCTAGTCAAGCTGTTCAAGGTGAGGCTCAAGATGAGTCTCTATCACAGACTTCCCTGACCCCTTCATCTCCAGAAGATCTAAGGAGGGAAGCTGCACCTCAAGAACCCCTTATTAATGCTACCGAGCAAGATTTGAGGAATGAAGTCCAATTATTGACTCGTACAGTTGCTGGCCATGGCCAAAGGCAAAAAGGTCTAGTTGCAGGTACTAGTGGTGTAGATAGAGCAGCTGGCACGCAGATACATGATTTCCTTAATTTGGACCCTCCATCATTCACCGGGTCAGATCCTAATGAAGATCCACAAGACTTTATAGATCAGATCCAATGCACTTTTGATGTTATGCATGTAAGTGTTAAAGAAGCGCTCGAGCTAGTAGCCAAGAGATTAAAGGGTGTGGCTATATTGTGGTATGAAGCTTGGAAGCAATCTAGGGCAACAAATGCACCTTTAGTTACATGGAAAGAGTTCAAAAAGGCATTCCGTGATCATTACCTACCATTGGAGATCCAAGAGGCCCGTGTGGATCAGTTCTTAAATCTCCACCAAAGCTGTATGACGTGAGAGAGTACAGTCTCAAATTTAATTCCTTGTCCAGGTATGCTCCTAATGTAATAGCTACTATGGAGGATAGAGTTCACCGATATGTGGATAGATTAGATTCATATCTGGTTAGATATTATACCATTGCTTCGTTGAATAAAGATATGGAAATAGCAAGGATGCAAGCTTTTGCGCAAAAGTTGGAGGATCAAAGGCAAAGAAGAAGGACACAAGAGTTAGAAACAGGGCATTTTAAGAGGGACAAATCCATCGGGTAGTTTACACCTTCCCAAGGTGAGTTTAGGCCTCGTTTTTTTAATAGACCGCCTAGGCCATCATCTTCCTACTCTACAGCTAGTTCCCCACCTAAGTTTCAAGAGTCTAGGGGAAATCAGTTTGGGCAAAGAGGTGAAAGCCAAGGTTCATGAATAACGGGGTACCAAGAGCAGGGAAGTATGAGCCAATCAAGACCTCCTCGATAGTTTTGTAAACAATGTGGAAGAAATCATTTAGGTGCATGTCATTTTGGGACAAATATTTGTTTTTCGTGTGGTACTCCGGGTCATATGATGAGAAATTACCCTCATAGGGGTGTGGGTGGTATGGCACAAACCTACTAGATCAGTTGATGCATCCTCATCATCAACACCTTCTTTAGGTAGGGGACAAATGCCTACTGGTCATGGTAGACGAGCTAGGGGAGCAGCTAGTTCTACTGGAGTTCAAAATCGCACATATGCTCTCGGGGATCGACAAAATGTAGAAGCCTCGCCGGAAGTGGTTACAGGTACATTGTCCATCTTTTCACATATTGTATATGTATTAATTGATCCGGGGTCTACACTATCATATGTTACTCCATTGATTGCTGAAAAGTTCAAAATAACACTAGACTTATTAGTGAAGCCATTTGAAGTGTCTACACCGATTGGTGAGTCTATTATAGCTAGAAGGGTTTATCATAGTTGCATTGTAACTATTTGTGATCGTGATACATTGGCTGACCTTGTTGAGCTAGAAATGGTGGGTTTTTATGTTATAATGGGTATGGATTGGTTAGCTTCTTGTTATGCCATGGTAGATTGTCGAACTAAAATGGTGCATTTCCATTTTCCAAATGAGGCCATCCTTGAATGGAAAGGTAATATTGGAACACCAAGAGATAAATTTATTTCTTATCTTAAGGCAAAGAAGTTGATGTCCAAAGGATACATATGCCATCTAGTGAGAGTGAAAAATATAGATGTAGAGCCACCACCTCTTCAATCCATTCAGTGGTAAATGAATTTCCTGAAGAACTTCTGGGTTTACCTCCAAACGAGAAGTAGAGTTTGGTATTGATGTGATTCCAGATACTCAACCTATATCCATCCTTCCATATAGAATGGCCCCGACAGAATTACAGGAGTTGAAGGAGCAATTAAAAGAATTATTAGAAAAAGGATTCATAAGGCCTAGCTTATCTCCATGGGGAGCACCAGCTTTATTTGTACGTAAGAAAGATGGCTCGTTAAGAATGTGTATCGACTACCGGCAGTTCAATAAGGTAATGATTAAAAAAAAATCCCCTTCCTAGAATTGATGATTTGTTTGATTAGTTACAAGGTGCTAAGTGTTTTTCAAAGATCAACTTGAGGTCGAGGTATCACCAAGTAAGGGTCAAAGACAAAGATATTCCCAAGACAGCTTTTCGGACACGATATGGTCATTTTGAGATTTTAGTCATGTCATTCGGGCTAACAAATGTACCAGTAGCTTTTATGGATTTGATGAATAGGGTATTCAAGCCATTTCTAGATGTGTTCGTGATAGAATTCATAGATGACATTGTAGTGTATACAAGATTGGAAGATGACCATGCTAATCACTTGTGGCAGGTTTTACAAATTCTTCGTGATCGTAAGTTGTATGTGAAGTTCTCTAAATGTGAGTTCTGGTTGAAATCTGTGGCATTCTTAGGTCATATTGTATCCGATGAAAGAATAAGGGTTGATAACTAGAAGATAGAAGACTTGAAAAACTGGCCAAGACCTACAACGCCTACGGAGATCCATAGTTTCCTTGGATTGGCAGGTTATTATAGATGATTCGTTGAGGTATTCTCTTCCATTATTGCACCCTTAACAAAGCTAACACACAAATAAACCAAGTTTTAGTGGAGTGATGAATGTGAAAGAAGCTTCCAAGACATGAAGAATAAATTAACTTCTACACCTTTATTGGTAATTCTAGAAGGAACAGAAGGGTATGCAGTGTATTGTAATACTTTAGGAGTGGGCCTAGGATGTGTATTGATGCAGCATGGTAAAGTAATAGCTTATGGCTCAAGGCAACTATGGCCACGTGAGAAAAATTATCCAACTCATGATCTAAAGCTAGCAGCATTTGTATTTGCTTTGAAGATATGGCACCACTACTTTTATGGAGGTCATGTTGACATATACACTGATCACAAGAGTTTGCAATATATGTTTAAGCAAAAGGACCTAAATCTGAGGCAGCGAAGATGGCTGGAGCTATTAAAAGATTATGACATTGATATCTTGTATCATCCCGGGAAAGCAAATGTAGTATCTGATGCGTTAAGTCGTAAAATAATGGCAACCACTTATGGGCTGTCTGTGGAAAGACAAGGAATAACTAAGGATCTATGTCAACTAGCTAGCTTGGGGGTTTTCCTTCTTGAATCTCTAGACGAAGGGGTTATTGTGCAAAATTTGGCAGAATCCTTATTAGTAGTGGAAGTGAAAGGGAAGCAGTACACTGATCCTATTCTATTAAAGCTTAAGGAGAATGTACAATAGGGTATGACAAAGGCATTTGAGCTTACGTAAGAGAGAGTACTTCGATGTCAAAGCAGATTGTGTGTACCTAATATAGATGAATTAAGAAACAAGATTATGATGGAAGCACATCATTCGAGATATTCTGTCCATCTGGGGTCAACTAAAATGTATCATGACTTGAAAGAAATGTATTGGTGGGGGGACATGAAGAAGAACATTGTGGAATTCGTGGCTCAATTTCCAAATTGTCAACAAGTAAAAGTAGAGCACCAAAAGCCCGGAGGTTATATGCAGTGTATAGAACTTCCAATTTGGAAGTGGGACATGATCAACGTGGATTTTGTCATTGGTTTGCCTCGTTCATTTTGGTAGTTTGATTCTATATGGGTAATTGTTAATAGACTGACCAAATCAGTGTACTTCTTGCCGGTCAAAACTAGTTATACAGTTGAAGAATATGCGAGGTTGTATATTAAAGAGATAGCTCGTCTACATGGAGTGTCAATCTTTATTATATTTGATAGAGGAGCTCAATTCACTGCAAATTTTTGGAAGTCATTTCAGAAGAATTAGGCAAACAAGTAAATTTAAGTACAACCTTTCACCCCTAAACAGACGGTCAGGCAGGTGTACAATTCAAACACTTGGGATATGATGCGAGCTTGTATATTGGACTTCAAAAGTAGTTGGGATGATTATTTGCCATTCATCGAGTTTGCATACAACAATAGCTACCATTCAAGTATTAAAATGGCACCTTATGAAGCTTTATATGGCAGAAAATGTAGATCCCCAATTGGCTAGTTCGAAATAGGTGAAACTACCTTATTTGGGCAAGATCTTGTTCATCAAGCTATGGAAAAAGTCAAAGTGATACAACTGCGGCTAGAAATAGGTCAAAATCGACATATATCATATGCGGATGTTAGAAGGAGAGGACTAGAATTTTCTATAGGGGATTGGGTGTTCTTGAAGGTGTCACCAATGAAAGGGGTAATGAGGTTTGGTAAAAAGGGAAAGTTGAGTCCACGCCATATAGGGCCACATAAGGTTATCCGAAGAATTGGCCAAGTTGCGTATGAGTTAGAGTTACCTCAAGAGCTTTCAACCGTTCATCCGATGTTTCATGTCTCAATGCTTCAAAAATGCATAGGTGACCCATCCCGTATTACTCCTACTGAAGATGTACAGGTTACGAGAGATCCCACTTATGAAGAAGTACCATTTCTATTCTGGATCGACAAGTTAGGAAGTTAAGAAATAAAGAAGTAGCTTCTGTAAAAGTATTATGGAGGAACCAACAAGTAGAAGAAGTGTCACGCCCCAAACTCAAGGGGCACAACTGACTCCTGAAGCCAAAACTCAGGCCCGAGCCGACCCTGCTGAACTATTTGCTACTAGCGCATGGCAGTCACATGCAATTAAGAAAACAAACAGGTATATCTCGGCTTAAAACTAAGCCCTCGGCCGGCAAGGCCCCTGTCAACAGATCTAAAAAAAAAAAAACCAGCTACTCCCAAGAGTTCATATAAAGAAATATCCAACTAGCACAAAAGTCCTGATTGGGCCGTCGAGGCCACCATGATATCTATACCAAAACTAAAAACAGGTAAATATCAGTACAATACATCACACAGCTCACAAGTTTCAGCAAACCAACAACATAGGCCAGCATGGCCATAACGTAGCTATAAACCCCACACACTAGTCTGCAAGCCTCTAAGAGTAGTAAAGATTGGTGGGAC